>CAVNZG010001208.1:0-18228 GCA_963693315.1 Diogma glabrata
AAAACTTGACATAAACTTTTTTCATTTTAGAACGTAAACTTCACAATCCAATAAGTCCCTATGACGCTCTAGTAACTGCAAATTTAGCATCCCGGGCTCCCCTACTATTATAAACAGAACGTTATTAAAAAAGTATCAATTTTAGACTAAAATTTTCAACAGTGTATATATATATATAAATATATATATATATATATATATATATATATATATATATATATATATATATATATATATATATATATATATATATATATATATATATATATATATATATATATATATATATATATATATATATATATATATATATATATATATATACTAGCGGGACCCGGCGTGCTTTGCTACGCCTATAAATAAAGTTTGTGTGTATACATTTTGTTGACGTAGCAATAATTTCAAAGAGTAGTAATGAGAAATGGTTTTCTATTTTTTTTTTTTAATATGAATGTAAAAGGATCAGCACTCTAGTTGATCAGTAAAATATAAAAAAATAGTATTATATATAAAACAAAGAATATATAAAAAATACGCGATTATATAAGTTTTCAGGTGTGTAATCTATTTAGAACATTATACGGAACAAAAATCGATTCACAAATTTTCACAGTGCTCATGCGGTTTAATATACGCTTTCTTTACCGGTAGGTTACTAAAAACGTTGCAAAAAATTTTGATCGGTATATGATTTTATGGTCAACAAGTGCAGTTGTGCAGACAATACATTCGATGAAGGTATAGAAGAAGTGATGCAAAAAAGGAATAAAAGAAGTGATGCAAAAAAAATCAAAATTATTTGGAAGTTTTTGTATATGAATTCATAGGATTTGAATTCATAGGATGAGAAATATTTCTATTTAGTCAACATTTTAAGTCATTTTAAAGTCATTATTATTGAATGTTGCAAATCAATGCGAAACTAATATCTTACACACGGTCAATATATTGGCATATATGTTCCATATATGGACAACATTAATGGAATATTAATTTTTAAGCGAATTTGTGAGTAATTATTGCTCAAAGTAATTATTAAAAGTATTATTCCCGATAATAAGTAATTATTGTCGGGATTGAACTCACGCTCATCAGAGACATCATAGTTCAAAGCCATCTTACAGACTCAGCCACAGTGGATGAAACAACAACGAAACATATTTCAATTTTCATGTTCAGATAATTTCTAAATTGAAACTTCATTATCGCATATTTATTTAAATTGAATTCTTCATCTGTGATTATACAATTGTAAATTGTATTTGTTCCCGACACGAAACACACAAAAACTGTTTTAAAGAAGTTTTTCTGAGAGAAAATAAAAAATGCTTTAAAATTGCAAAACTCATGTGAATTAAAATAATTACTTTAGCTTAATCACTCTAAAAATCTCTAAAAACTATTTATTTTACACCAAATAGTGTAAACCTTTTGTTTATTTAACATTATAACCCGTCGCATATTGTCGGTATCTCATAAGAAAGAAAATTCAAGAAAACTCGTCTTGAGTTGTTGATGGTCATTGCAAAAGCGAGTCGCATTGGAAACTAAACGTTTGAATTCAAATGCCATATCTGTTGCGATCATTGAAATACGTAGCAACAGTACATCTTCCACTTTGAATTTTCCATTCAAAATTGTAGCTTCAACGACATTGTTCATCATCTTTTTCACCTAAAATTTCCAAAAAAATGTGCTATTTCAAAATATTTGACATATTATTTTAATAAAATATTATACATTCATTTTTCTATTTCATAAAATTATATTCAACGAAAAAAAACATTGATCAAAGCAAGCTACGCGCATAAACCGATATTTAAAAAAAAACCAATTAAAATAGTTATCACCAATCACCAATGAAAAAATAATACACGACAATTGGAAAAAGCAAGCGTTGTGTATTTGGAAAACTTTAACATTAAAACCAATTTTTTAAATACAAATATGGCACCATCTATTGGCTAACCCAAATTTATGAGGCGTATATCACACTATCTATATATTGGTCAATAAAAAAAATTTGACATGAAATTGGAGAGTTGACGTTAACTTTAACTTAACCGTAACTTAAGACTCTATACAAAATTTTGATTTAATGTTGGTAAGAAATTAGGTATTCTTTGACGTTTGATTTGATATTAATTTTGATTTTGTAATCAATTTTATAAATCAATCAATGCCTTAAAAGTAACAAACTGATTTCACAATCAAAATTTAAAATAATAAATTTCGAAATAAACATTTGATACAAAATTTAAAAATAAAAAAATTTATTTTCATATTAATTTCATGCTAATATTTGGCTTTAATTAAAGTCGCTCTTTTTATATCTTTTGCATTTTTTAATAAATAAAATTTTATTTTTATGGACACTTGCAATTAAATATTAGTTTTCTTCAGTTTTTATACTAAACGTCAAAAAATTCTGAAGATAGAATGAAATGAACTTTACGTTAAGTTAACGTTAAGTTTACGTACCGACTATAAATGTTCTAGTGCATTTTCATACATTTGTACTTTACGTTAAGTTAAAGTTACCGACTATAAATCAAGCATAAAGGTTGTAAAATAAACTTTGCTAGTTTTTCATCCAGTTTTGATGACAATTTTTTTACCTCTAATCGTTCTATTTTAATTAGCAATACGTATAAGAGTATTTTTCAATTTGATAATGATTTTTGTAAATTAACATTGAAGACCAATGAAAAATTTAAAAAAATAAAAAAATAAATTTAAATTATTGTTTTCTTTATTTTTACTCTTATTTTTATTCAATTTTATAAAAACCAATACCCTAATTTTTTACAGATTTCGATACTTTATAGCACTACTATAATTAATATATAACCTCCACAAAATTGTTAATAATCTTTGGTAACGTATTTGACATAGCATAATATGCTTTTCATTTATTATCAAATATACAACAAAACTTTTTTACTAAAACAAATTTGATAGTCTAATAATGGACTTATACGAAGTTAAGCGCTATACACCTGAGCTAAACTATAAAAAAAAGCGAACTATGTTTTTAAAAAATAATGTATATAACGTAATTATAGAAAAAAACATTACCGAAACAAAATATTTAAAAAAGAAAAGAAAAACGGAAACATTACATTTTTTTGAAAAAGCTTTATTCGCATTAAAACATTACTTTTTTAAAAACATAGTTCGCATATTTCGCATAGTTTAGCTCAGGTGTATAGCACGCCTGAAGTTTACTATCAATTGAATAAATTGATTTACGCTGCCATCTGAAAGTTGGCATATGAACAATCCATATTTAACATTTAATATACAATTAAAAAATATTTAGGCATTTAATCAAGATAATAACTATCCTATCTCTCAAGCTGGACCATCATACACACATTGTACAAAATTTCACTAAGATTGGTTACGTTGTTACGGAGTTCATCGCGGACAAACATCGTGGCACGTGATTTTTATATATATAAGACGATTATTCTTAAGTCGCTCAAACATGAAAATTGCCAAAATTTCCCATACAAACTTGTATGAAAAATTTAACCTATTTTCGTATTTCTTTTACGGACAGAAGAAAATAAAGTATTTTTTATTCGCCTATATATTAAAGTGTTACTTTATTACTGTGATTTGCGGCTTTAAAGTATCACTTTTCAACTATTTATTTTGTCGTCATAGCTACGTCCGAAAAAGTAAAACGCATTTGTATTTGTTTAAATTCTATGAAAAATAAATTTTTTTATCAAAGCAACCCGCAAATTCAAAATTTCATTATCCAATTAAAATATTTGTTATCATTTGTTGTCATAGAATTTGGAAAAAATAATAAATATTTTTTCAAAGGTTACTTGTTCCACATTTTTTTATTTTAAAATTTATGAAAATTTATAATTTTAATTTAGAATAAACAACTTTTCTTAAAATATTTTGCTTGCGGCGAATAAAAAATAGTATATGATGCACGGACGTAAGCTATTTTGGACTTAATGTGGGTGCAAATCTCGGCTAGCGCCTCGATTTGCAAACTCCACATCCGTCCAAAATCTTTAGCTTTACGTCCTAGCATCATAATGTACTATTATATATTATGCTCAATATTGTCAGTAATTGTCAGTAACAGTTCATAAAGAAACTTAAATTATTTAATTGTAGTAAAATGAGAAATTTCATTGATAATTTTTAAAATTATTCAAGTTGTGTTTTGAATGAAATCCCATATAAATTTTATTGAATTTATTTTCTTTTCCCCCTTTTGCAGCGCCAAAAGAAATTTCAATTATTTAATTGTAGCAAAATGAGAAATTTCATAGATAATTTTTAAAGTTATTCAAGTTGAGTTTTGTATGAAATCCCATATAAATTTTATTGAATCTCGTTTCTTTTCCCCCTTTTGCAGTGCCATTGCAGCAAACACCGGAACAAAATAATCGCTCAATAACATATGATAGTCTATATGGGCCCTACATGGATGATTAAAAAGTCGATAAAGCAGGTTTGACAGTAAATTAATTAATTTACGCCGCCATCTGAAAGTTTGCTTATGAACTATCCATATTTAACATTTAATTCGTAATTAAAAAATATTTAGGCGTTCAATCAAAATAAAAACTATCCTATCTCTCAAGTTGGACCATTATACACACACTGAACACAATTTTATTAAGATTGTTTACGTTGTTGCGGAGTTTATCGCGGACAAACATCGTGACATGTGATTTTTATATATATAAGAAGATATATATATATATATATATATATATATATATATATATATATATATATATATATATATATATATATATATATATATATATATATATATATTTTTTTTTTTTTTTTTTTTTACTTTATTTCTTATATCAACAAATTGAAAGTTACAATAAAACTTTGCTTAAATATACGATATAAAAAATAAAATTAGTCTACTTTTGATTTTTAGAAAAAAATGTGTTAAAGTAGACGGGAAGAAGATCAAGTTTTAAATACAATAAATTTAGAAATTACAAAATATATTATTGGGTGTGAACTATACTTTAAAAGAAAAAAAAAATTACATAGATACTATTGAAAATGACATACTATTCGAGAATGACAATACAATAAAAAAAAACACAAGATATATTAAGATATAATAATTATGTTAAACAAGCAAGATTTAAAAAAAAACTAACAATAAAAGAAAGATTCTTTGCAAAACTCAAAGTAAGATGCACAAAATATATAAACTTTTGTAACTTTAAACCATATTAATAATGTTATTATAATACATGAGTTAAGACAACATTAAAAAGATAAAACTCAAATCAAGATTTAAGAAGACTTTCAACATCGTAAAACTTAAATAGCCACCGCCTCAATAACATAGTAAATTGACTCAAATTGTTGCTGCTTCTGATGTCAATCGGTAGTTTGTTGAAGAGAAAAGGTCCCATATTATCAAAGAACTGACGGTAATTCTCCTTTTTTGCTCGAAAAATGCCATGGATATGGTAATCTCTTAAACGGTAGTTATCAGGTCTTTTTAAACAACCGCTTCTTTTAAAAAAATCTTTTAAGACCTTAAAAATATATAAACTACGCAATGGTAAAACATTAGCCAAAACAAATAGCGGATATGCAGTGTCAGTTCTACGTTTTCCATAGACAATTCGAATTGCATGTTTTTGAGCTTTAAATAAAATAAGTATATTGGAAAAATATGTTCCACCATAACATGTTAAACCATACTGCAATTTCGACTGAACTAAGGCATTGTAGATTATTTGTAGCATACCAGTTGAACAAAGAGGGCGAAGTATATACAGCTTACGAATTGCATGAAAAATGTCGTTTTTTACTGCATTTATATGAAATTTCCAATTAAGTTTAGTGTCCAGATTTAAGCCCAGGTATCTAAAGTTGGTTACATTTTCAATGCTTAAACAGCTGGAATTGCAAACTTCGCCAGAGCAACTAGTTCTGTGATATTTTATTTCATTAGGGATAATTGTCTTGGTGAGATGAAAAAACATCGTTTTGGTTTTAGGGCTTAAGGTTAGAGCATGTTGATCGAGCCACTTCCTTAATAAAGATAGATCATGCGTTATATCTGCCTCAAGATCGTAGCAGTTGGAGGCTGAATACGTGAAGGCTAGGTCATCTGCAAAAGCCACAACGGAACCTTTGAAATTAATATCAAATATTGAATTTAAATATATAAGGAACAAGAGTGGTCCCAAAGTAGAGCCCTGTGGAACACCGACATGTATACCAAGAGGATCACCGACAAAACCATTAACTCTAACCTTTTGTGATCTTCCTGTTAAATATGATTTAAACCAATCATGCGCAACACCACGAATACCCATTGCCCAAAGTTTCATCAATAATATATTGTGAAGAACAGTGTCAAATGCTTTTTTAATGTCGACAAATAATACGGCAACATATAAATTATTATTTAAAGCTGTATGTATGAAACTCAAAAACTTAAGCAGTGCATTTTCAGTGGACAACCCTGGTCTAAAACCAAACTGATTATCACTAATAAACAAAGACCGCCTGAAAAAATATTGCAGCCTTTTTTTAACTGCTTTTTCAGCTATTTTTGAAAATGTATTCAAAAGTGAGATCGGTCTATAGTTATTAACATCATTACGACAGCCTTTTTTATGTAATGGAATTACAATTGCTTGTTTAAGATTGTCTGGAAATATACCTAGCTCAAATGACAAATTAATTATATACGTAAGGACATCAACTATTTGATGACTAACTTTTTTCAGCACTTTGGAAGATATTTGATCCTCTCCTTTAGAATGACTATTCTTTAATGAATTGATTATCTTCGATAATTCATCAGGAGTAACATGGAATAAAAAGAAATTATTGATATAGTTATCTTTAAATAACAATTCATTTTGGAACACATTGGAAAGCTTTGGTGAAGAATATTTGGTGAAAGTATCGTTGAAAGTATTTGCTATACCCAATGAATCGAACACTTTAGTATTATTACAGGGATCAACTACATTACTTATAAATTCCTTAGACGTACCTTCATTCAAAATTTCATTTACTAATGTCCATTGTTTTTTAGGATTTCCAGAATTGACTTGAAACTGATTTTTATAGTACACCTCTTTTGTATTTTTTACCAAAACTTTGACTTTACTGCAAATATATGAGTAGTAATTATATAGTTTCTTATTATTTGGATGTTTTTTAACTTTTTGAAACAGCCCATTCTTTATGTTAATAAAGGCACAAAGAGAATCACTCATCCAAGGTTTAAGTTTTTTAACGTGTTTTTTTTATGCGTCATCTGGGTTGTACAAATTTTTATGGAACTTTTGAGAATATTAAGAAAACAGTTATAGGCTTTATTAGGATCTTTCTCACAATAAACTTCACTCCAGTTTGTGGATTCAAGAAGAGACTGTAACATGCTAATATCTAAATTACCTTGTTCAATAGGTTTGGGGATACTTTTAGGCTTAGATTTTACGTGTGATCTATGTTTGAAAATGTCTTATTTGAAACTCTTGTGGACTCATTGACATACGATTTTAAACCGTGCGAAGACAATAAAAGGAGATAGTCATCAGTTGCACTACACTCAGTCATAATGTCAAGATTCATGTCACCCAAAATGATTAAATTCTTTGTTTTTATCGACGGTAACAGATTATCTAGTTCGCCTATAAACACATTCACATTCAATTTATGAAATCTGTACACACACAAGAAGCAATACATGACATCAGAAACAACAACATTAATTAAAACACAATCAGCTGATTTAAATTTTACTACCCGAAAGTCAAACTCAATATTTTCTCTTATAAAAACTAGTATTCCTCCTGCTCTATAATCATTGTTACATTTTTCCAGCGTTATATAATTTTCAATGTTGTAAAAACTAACCTCATCACTATTTATCCAAGTTTCAGTCAAAAAAATTAAATCAGGCAAAAAATCATCAGTTAGATGTGACATGAAAAGGTCGAAGTTTTTCCGTACACTTCTTATATTTTGATGAATAACATGACATTGCTTAATGGTGTTAACGTTACAAATTGGTTTATTATTGCTGTTGGTGTTAGTAACTTGATTATAATTACATGTATCAAATAGAGTTGATGTAGATGATGACTTTATAGGCTGTAAAGATGAATTGTTATTAACGAGCATTTATGTGATTATATATGTATATAGAAATTAATAAAAAATAAAAATATAGGAGGTATACGTATGTAAATACACACACGTATACACAAAAACTATTTCTTTGGTAAATCATCATATGCTCGAATAACAACAGTCTTTGTAGATCTTTCTTCATTTTTTTTCATCAAAATCTTGCCATGTGAAATCCATAGGAATTTATAATTTAAATTACGTTTAACAGCTCCTGATTCTCCAAATAATTTTTTTCGAAATGGTGTAAGGCTATCTTGTATATAAATAGGTTCATTCTTGGTTGGATAAATCAATTTGGTAGTAAGATTCTTTTTTAATATGGCGTGATAAAATGAGATCTTTTTTTAAACGTGAACATAATTTTAATGTAATTGTTGGAATATACTTTTTACCACTTACGATCTTAGGTGAGTGTTTATATACATCATCAATATCTTCTCGCGATATAGGTACGTTCATACCTTTGTTTAATAGAAGAAGTGTGGCATCAAGAACTGATTCATCCGGATGAACTGTTAGACCTCTTATCTCAAGCCAGTTACTCCTAACGGATTGATTGGTATGATCAAGATCCTGTTCTAAAGCACTAACTTTCAGCTTAAGCGACGAGTTTTCCACTGAAAGCGAGTTAATTTTATCCAGAGCCAATTCAAGATGCGTTAGTCTATTTTGCATTTGCGTAGAAAGAATATGAAGTTGTTCTTCTTGTTTCTTATACATATCTTTTAGATCTTTAAATTCTTTTAGTAGCACATCAATGGAAGATTGACATTTGGTTGTATTGCTAAAGTTAGTGGCACAATCAACACAAAACCATTGTTTTCTTTCCTTATCAAAATGATTAATATCTTCTTCATTTAAATTTACACACAAAGCATGAAATAAACTTGAGCAACTTTCACATTTAACTTTAAGATCGTTTTCACGACTTATTCGTTTAGAACACTTTTTGCAGTTGGACATTTCGATTTTATGGCGGACCGAATCTAGTTTGTTTTATGCTATTTTTTTAACTGATATAATTGTATTTTTTTTTTTTTTTTTACGTTTTTAACACAATATTTTTCATATTTTAGAATATCACATGGAATAAAATTAAATAATTTTAGATACATTTTCGATTTTTTTTTTATTGTTTATACAATTATGGCGGACCGAATTTATTGTTTTATGCTATTTTTTTCTTTCTTTCAACTGATACAGCTGTATTTTTTTTTTACTTTTTTAACACTATATTTTATATTTTAGAATATCATATGGAACAAAAATTAATAGTTTTAGATAGAAATTGAAGAGTAGTCAAAATGACGATCTACACCCAACGAGATCACGATCTTAACTGATATATATATATATATATATATATATATATATATATATATATATATATATATATATATATATATATATACATATATATATATATATATATATATATATATATATATATATATATATATATATATATATATATATATATATATATATATATATATATATATATATATATATATATATATATATATATATGTATATATATATATATATATATATATATATATATATATATATATATATATATATATATATATATATATATATATATATATATATATATATATATATATATATATATATATATATATATATTAGACCGACCCATTTTTGTATGGAAATGCAAAATGTTGTTTTTTTTTGGGTGCTCAGTGCTTGATTCGTTTATTGGTCCATACTGAATATCCACACAAGAAATTAGCCCAATTGGTGCATCCAAGAGCCAGCGCTTTTACATATAGCAAAACAAAATTCGAGATTTCTTGGCTGTAAATACTCATATCTCAAAAACGCTTAATGATATGAAAAAAAATTTAAGCAAACCCACATTTTATTGCAATTGTCTAGTTTTCTGAGAACAAACTTTTTTTCTCGGAATTACAACAAAAAAGTTTTAGTGGAACTTTCTGAATTCGTTCCCAATTTTTTAAAATAGTCTCATTGCCTCTAGTGACATTTAGGAAAAAAAAGTTCCAAACAAAATATTAATAGTTTTGCTAAAGTAACATTTATTTAGAACATACTTATAACTTTTATTCAAAAACAAAAAAGTTTTAGAACAAAAGTTCCATTATTTTGAGTATTTCTTCAAATTTTCAGTTTAGCTTAACAGTGTATTTCTAAAATTATACAAAATTTATTAAAATTAATTAAACACAATATCATATTAATAAAAAAATTATTTGCCTTTAAAAATATTTGCAGAGTCACTTAGGAAAAACAACTATTATGGCAAGTGTCAGAATGTGAGTATCGATCAATGCACTCCTGACAGTGTAGTTTATCGAGAAAAATATTTGAAAGTCGAACTTCTACGGTTTTTTGTTAATTCAATAGTGTGCTCAAAATATGGATGCAAAAACTAATTTTTTAAGAAGCAGTTCAAAAAATTTTAGTACTAAACTGTTAGAAGGTCATGAAATTTGCATTTGCCTGTAGAGAACATTATTTAATAATTCACTAAAATGTCCATATCTTTTGATTAACTTAACCGAATTTCGTAACTTTATACTTGTTTAAAAGGTATTGAGATAAGTAATTTTAGTAAATTATTTTTGCACGTTTAAAATTTAGAAGCACACTTAGGTGACCTGAAAATTTAATATAATACTTTAAAATAGGCAAAAGGTGATATTCTAGTACCTCTAGAATTTTTTGACCGAGGTTTGAGTAACAATATCAAAACAGCAATGGAGAAAAAGTTACAATTTCATAATCAAACCCACATGACATCTAGGAAAGCAAATATTTTCAAACTAGTACCGAATAAAATATATTTAAATTTTTTCGTGTCTGACCAATCCTAGATATTTTTTGAAGCGGTCTTCAAAAAATTCCCAAAATTTCTGTATGAAAACCCAGATTCTTGGATAGCAAATGAAGTGTATTTGAGCATTTAATAGCAAATTAAAGGAATTGTGGTCGTAATTCGTAAATGACGTTGCAGAACGGGGAGTAAAGTTAATGACGGACTACAATAGACATTTTAAGTCAAGATGAAGAATAGAAACCGTTCATCCTTCAAGATGTAGACAGTTATCGACAAAAAATCCTTAAAACCAGCAAAAAATTCTGTTGCAGAAATCTTGCATGAATATTGGATAACTAAGTGCAACTATAACTTCACTAATAACTAAGTGCTAAGTGAAAAATGTGTTAAATTATCATTTAACACATCAATTTATAACAAAGTATGGAGTAATCAGCTAAATAGTATGTCGATTTATTATCTTGAATTTTCATTTCAACACTATTTTATATTTTGTCTGAACATTCTTACATTATATTTCGTTTTGCCTATTTCAAAATATTTTATTTAATTTTCAGGTCACCCTATTATGCTACTAAATTTGAAACGTGCAAAAATAATTTACTGATATTACTTAGTTCAATACCTTTTAAACAAGTATAAAATCACGAAATTCGATTAAGTTAATCAAAAGATATGGACATTTTAGTGAATTATTAAATAATGTTCTCTACAGGCAAATGCAAATTTCATGACCTTCTAACAGTTTAGAACTTAATTTTTTTGAACTGCTTCTTAAAAAATTAGTTTTTGCATCCAAATTTTGAGAATACTAACGAGTTAACACAAAACCGTAGAAATCCGATTTTTAAAAATTTTTCTCGATAAACTACACTGTCAGGAATGCATTGATTGATACTCACATTCTGACACTTGCCATAATAGTCGTTTTTCCTAAGTGACTCTGCAAATATTTTCAAAGGCAAATAATTTTTTTATTAATACGATATTGTGTTTAATCAATTTTAATAAATTTTGTATATTTTTAGAAATACACTGTTAAGCTAAACTGAAAATTTGAAGAAATACTTAAAATAATGGAATTTTTGTTCTAAAACTTTTTTATTTTTGAATAAAAGTTATACGTACGTTCTAAATAAATGTAAATTTAGTAAAAATATTAATATTTTGTTTGGAACTTTTGTTTCCTAAATGTCACTGGAGGCAATGAGGCCTTTTTGAAAAATTGATCTCAAATTTATAAAGTTCCACTAAAACTTTTTTGTTGTAATTCTGAGAAAAAAAGTTTGTACTAAAAAAGTTAGGCAGTCACAAAATAAAGTAAGCTTGCTTAAACTTTTTTTTCATATCGTTAAGCGTTTTTGAGATATAAGTATTTATTGCCGTCAAATCTCGAATCTTGTTTTGCTATATGCAAAAGCGCTGGCTCTTGGATGCACCAATTGGCCCAATTTCTTGTGTGGATATTCAGTATAGACCAATAAACGAATCAAGCCTTGAGCACCAAAAAAAAATCAACATGTTGTTTTTGGGTCGGTCTAATATATATATATATATATATATATATATATATATATATATATATATATATATATATATATATATATATATATATATATATATATATATATATATATATATATATATATATATATATATATATATATATATATATATATATATATATATATATCAGTTCAGGGGGCCTGAGGCGAGTAATTTGTGGGGGCCCTTTTTCCTCATTTTTCAAAATTGATGATTAAAAAAAAGGCTTCGAAAAAAAACCCTAGTAAATAAAAGTATTTTCAAAAATTTATTTTTGATGACAAAAAAACAGAATTGAATTTTTAATGATTCAGAACTGCATGTCTAGAACCAGAACTGCGAAAAACGATAAAAATTACACCCTAAAAAATCTCTGGAATAGAGAATATACAATGTGCATCATGAATTGATTCTCTAGTTCAAACGATACTCTTGCAACAGTTTTTAACTATAGGTTCCATTGTTTTCTCAGATTCTTAAATAAATAATTCCAAATAAAATTTTCGATTTCTATATGAATAACAGAGATCATTAGCATTCTAGCTGATCAATCCAGATAGTTTGAAAATTGAACGGAAAGTCAACATTTGAAAGTGATTGGTAAAGAGTTTCGGAGAATTTAAATTAAACACTTGCAATTTTTCGCGTTAATCGGCTTAATATGTGTCGCGAAAAATAAGGTGAACGTCAAAACATTCGTTTATTGGGTGTTACAGATGTCAATGACTTACTCTGGAACCGTCATACTTGCGATACCAAATAGGCACACCGCACCAAAATTTACTGTTTTATAGTACCATTTCATGTTGACTAATTTCATTTATCAATCTATCCAGATTATTTGCTGATCTTAAATTAAGTCAATTTGGATTTTCAAATATATTTTCCCAATTATTTCCAATGCTCTACATACGCTCTGTGTGTTTTTATTAGTAGTGGAGCATGTCACTGAATGAAAACTTTGAAGAGCAGACTAAATATGCATAGCGCTGATGTTTGATATACCAATCGAAAAACCGGTCTAAGAATGACAGCATTTGTAGTGGAGGTTTTCGTTTTTTGGGTTTTGTCGATTTATTGCCATCGTCTTAAAAAAAAATTTGGACAAACTTAATAATAAGACTAATTTGTAGTATAATATTAAAATAATAGTAAGAATAATATCATTTATAAATCCAGACTTATACACTAATCTAAAACCAGTCAAATCACTTCATTTGTTGTCATATTTGCATATATTTTACCGATTTCTTCAAATCTACATTGTTTGTTTGTTTTTGAAATTAATGGGGACGCATATTTTTCTTAATAAGTAAAACACTTTCAACCTGTAGCTTTGATATTGTTCTTCAATACAAAGGTTCCATTGCAAAAACTTGCTGCATCAATGTTTTTAAAAAGAGAAAAAGAAACGCCCACTTTCTATATCTAGAACATGTATAACATATATATAAACCAAATGAAATATGTATTACACATGTATATACACCAAACCAAGAACATGTTTGTTGTAAATTAGAAATATTTGTTGCAACGTAATGTGTTGGATGCATATATTTGTATCATGTATGTATATAATAAATATATAAATGTATATAATTTCCATCTAAATGAATTTGTCACATTATACTTTAATTTTCCATTTGAATGGTAATTCTGTTTTGCGGCAAAAAAAACCGATCAAAGATAACTGAGTGAAAGTTGAAAAAAAGCCATAAGTATAAAATATAATATACATTTAGGCAAACCATTAAGAAAATTAAAATTATTAATTAAGAAAACTAAATTAAATTTTAAAATTTCGGCTCCGAGGTGCATTAGTACCTGTTAATGGCCTTCTCCTGGCAAAATTTCAGACTCCTGTGTGCTACAGATTTCGTTGGAGAGCGCACGCAGACAGACAAACACTTTATTTCATTATTATAAGATTGACACTCAATATAAAATCAATGGCTGCCACTTAGTCAATTATTGTCATATATGTATGCATATTAGACAAACCTTTGGGAATTTAAATTTGTTTTTGGAATTTTTGTTAGCAATTAAACTCGAGTAAGCAGGGATTTTGATTTTTTTTATTCGAAGACATGGTTAGAAATTTCTCAGATAAAATTCCCACAAAAACATGATTTTAATTTGATTTTGGGAAAGCCAATCAAAATATCAAAATTTCAAGTAACGCATTAAACAAAATATTATTACAAGTTTCAATGTTTAAAACTAACATATTTCAAGTATTCTCTACAAATTGTATGTTACTGCAGTGTCTAGTTTGGAAAAACAAAATTTTGGTTGTTTGAGCCGTTTACAGTGTCTAGTTTGGGAAAACAACATTTTGGTTGTTTGAGCCGTTTACTTTTGGACAATAGCTTCTTACTATATAAATTAGTTAAAGTTTGCTACTTTTAAAAATTTACAAAAATATTTGTATATGAAACAAATATAACTGTGAAAACAATTGTTGCTATAATGCCTTCTAATTTTAGTTAACGCTAAATTGTTTTTACTGCAGAGTCAAGTTCAATCGTTGATTTTCTAATTTTATTTTTAACAAGAAAAATAATCACTATTTAACTTCTAGCATGCCAATAATTTTAGTTTTTCAAGGCAAATTTTTTTCTAGTGTCACGTTTTTCTTCCTTACTTCAAATTCGCTCACTTCTTAATTCGATAAACATAATTCCCAAATATCGTTTTGGATTTAACACCGCCATTGTGTCAAAACAACAAGAAAACAACAAAAATATTCAATATCTTCAAAAACTCTAACGGACGATTGTAAAAATTTCCAATTCACAGCGTCCAAAATATTACAGAAAATAATTCTATTAAGTAATACTTAAAACTTTATTCACAATTAAAAAATAACTTTACTTTTATTTACACGGTTATATGTTCACGAAATAGTGTTTCGTTTACAATTACTTTTACTTAACATAATCGAATTCCACTTGAACTTTTTCTTATAAACAGTTTTAGAATTCAGGAATTTCTTAAATACAATTTTGCTTAATTTCTCGTTAATTCGAGGTAAATCCAAAATGTTTTTACAAATAAAACTCGAAAAATCTTAAATAATCGATATCATTATAAAATTCCCTTAATGTAGTCTAATGTTAATACATATGGAACTACAAATTGACCAAGTGTCAGCCATTGATTTCACATTGATTGGAAACAATCAATAATGACTATACAATCGTGACTTAGGATGTTAATTAGAATAGAAATGTTCCCCATTCCATGAATTCACACAAAGTATTGTCTAGAAATTTAATGCAAAAAATCCCATATAATGTAAAAGCATTTCCATAATATGGAGTCTAATGACAGTGGAAAAATTCAACTTAAGTAAAAAATAATTAAGTGATGAAGAAGTTTCAACTTTGAAATTATCATCGCCTCAACGGCGTAGTTGATAGCGTGTCTGCCCAAGGATTCGAGCCGGGCACTGACGTGGGTAGGTTCGAATCCGATCCGAAACACGTAAAATGTGAATTGTAGTTTTTTTCTGAGAAACTTCAAACCATACCTTTGAATTGAAAATATTCCAATTACTTCTTTACTTACTTGAGTTTAATTGATCTCAAAAATCCAAAATTATTTGGAATGTTTTTTATTTAATGTTTTTAAACTTTTATTGGTTATTTTAATGTTTTTGATTCGACCCTTTTTCTTGGAAACAATGTGACGTTGATTTTAATTTGGGATATTATATAGGGGAAATTGAGATTGAATTCAATTTTGTTTTGCATTTTGTGGCAATTATGTAGAATCGAAACACCAACAATGAATATAAATTATTCACAAGCCTAAGTAATAAAAATCAAATATTATTTGATTGCAAAGTTATAATAGAACTTTCAACAATGGCAATGTTTTAAAACCGAGAAAATAAATAAATCTAATTTTTAATAACAAAAAGTTGAATTAAAATTTGATTTAGCTATTTGTAGGTTAAAGCTACGCCACATACAGCTCATTATTAGTGATATTGATAGAAAACAATATCACGTTAAAGACTTGTTCATATGTCAATATAGTGAGCGTATAACACGATAGGTAATAACTGGTTCAAAAATCTGCTCGGGTAATAAGCTCGGTAATAAGCTCGGCTTGGCTAACCATACTCTTTGGTCCGTTCAAACGTGGTAACGAAAGTTTAAATTGCACTGTTTTTTTAATTTAGTCGGAATGTTAGCCTTAAAGTATTGTTCCAGTTTTGTTGTGTTTGAGCCAAGGAATGGGACTCTAGAAAGAGTTATGATCCTATTCCGTAGACTTCAAAACAGGTATCGAAAAACAGTGCTGAGAAGAGTTTAAAGTCAGATTTAGGGTTTTCTGGGAAACTAGGTTTCAATATGTCGAAACTTACTTGGACCATTTTGTCTTTCATATCAATATAGGTTTTGATTATCTCAGTTGATGATGAAATAAGGTTTGAAGAAAACGTGTGAAAAATCGTTAAAACGGGAATATCGTCATTAGAGTGACGAAAAGATGTAAAAGGACCCCAATTGCTAAATTGTAGTATAAGATTAGCTATAAAATTCAGTTTTAGAAACAAATTTGTTTGTTACGATAAGAAATGTCCCAGCACGCGTATATTTAGATAGGTAGAACACACAAGTGTTATGGTAATAGATTTGAAATGCCCCTGAAATACCGAACGCAGTTCAAGAAGTATATGGTCGGGTTAATATAATACGTGTTGGTTAGTTTTAAGTTCATTTAAAATCGTTAATTCGTTGTCAAACGATTGCCTATTGCTTTTGTTAGAAGTTTTAATAATAAAAGCGAATTGGGGCAAGCAACAAAAGAAGGATTTAGGACATATATGTATAAAATCTCATTATAAACTTTAATCATCAGAAGCGTTTAGATTGAAATGTTGACAGAAATTATTCATATATGCGGTGTTGATTAACCATTTGAGTATTAAGAAAAGCATCGCAAACACAAAAACTACCTGATTTCTTATCAAACAAGTGTTAAGCGAGAAGTTCTACAGATGCCTTACTGTAGCAATTTAGTCTTAGCAGCTTTTTGTTTATCTGTTATGTTTTCGAGTTTTATATGACACTAATTATCCTATTATTATGGTTTGTATATAAATAAATCACAAATAGATTTTTCTACCCCAAAATCCATATAAATATTTTAGTATTTTAATACAACAGAAGCAAGATTCCATATTGGTTTCATTCCAAAACATTCGAGATTGAGTTGATAGACTAATATTTTAATAATCAATAAATTTTCATGTTATTAAAAGTTCTATACAAATTTTATTTAACGAAGCTCCAATTCAGCAATCCTTTCCTATCATCCACCCACTTGAAACCAACAACATCTTAAAAATTAATTATAACAATTTCCATTCTTCTAGCAATAATTATCACAATTTTAATTTACTTGAAAATAAAAACACACATAAGTACATAATCCTTAATATCGCTAATATATATTTAAAACAAACAACAAATAACGAAGATTACGAGATCCAGTAAGGAGCGAATTTTTCTTTTCTTATGTCTTTCGCCTTAATTCACTTTAAATGAATTTTAAAAAAATTCCATTGTTCGTTTGTTTTTTTAATTGGGTGCACTATTCATATGATTATCGTGAGTCGCATATTTTTGGCTAATTTTCTAATTAAAATTAAATTTATGTAATTTCTTATC
>CAVNZG010001209.1:0-177500 GCA_963693315.1 Diogma glabrata
ATTTCTCTTTGTAACATGGAAACCTAATATTGTCTTGTCACTTTTTCTGTCTTGTATCTCTAGCTAAGTATCAGTTTATTACCATGTCGCTCTTTTCTTTCGCAATGTATCTCTGTCTACATTTCTCTTTGTAACATGGAAACCTAATATTGTCTTGTCACTTTTTCTCTTTGTCCTTATTACTTTGGCTAATAAGTGATATGAATCAATAAAAAAAAATTGATTGGGAAAGGGCGAATGCTAAGAGTGTGATCAAGAAAGTAATCCGCCGTCAAAACCATAATTAGTCTTTTACATTAACGGTTTAGGCCACTGAAGATGAGCTTGCATCTCAATGGAACAATTATGGTCTGTTAATATAAAAATCCTTCAACTTTACATACATTAACATTTGAAACAAACTGCATTTGGATTTAATAGATCAATGAAAACGAAAACTTTAATTTACGAGATCTTATGTCGTAATCGTGTTTTAAGTTTTGTATAAATAAAAGATGCAAATCGGTTATAAAGTGCATTGTTATAATCTCTTCTATTGAAACGATAAACATTAACATCACTGTGATCTTTATGTGAGTTAAATTAGTTATATTATAAAACATGAACTAAATTCATTTTGAAGAATATAGATAAAAAATGACAATAGTCTAGCACTTGGTATAGTAGGACTACAATGTAATTTATCGATTGTTAGAATTTAATATTTTCTTTCTTTCTTTCTCGATGTATATATATGTGTATTCAATCAGATTAACAAATGTTGGTCCAATTATAAAAATGGTTCATAATCTAGTGAGTTTTAAAATTTCAGCTAATATAATAAGCTATAATAGATGAAAAACGTGATCTACACAGGGGAAGAAGTCGAAATTTGAACTTGACCATTTTTGATTTTTCTGAAACTTGGCATATAAGTAGTATGGACAAAATAAAAAATACGACTTATTTTAAAATTTTCAAAATTTATATCAAATTTACAAAGAGGTGTTAATTCGTGTTCTTCAGATATTTAATTTTAAAGATTTTTAGTTCGATTAAAATTTTAATTGCTCATTATTTTTTCGAACTTCAGTGGTTAAAATTTTTTGATGATAAAAATTGTTCGAAAAAATAATGAACAATTAGAATTTTAGAATGACTAAAAATCTTTAAAATTAAATATCTCAAGAACACGAATTAATGCCTCTTTGTAAATTTGATATATTTTAAAGGAAGGTTAGAACTATATTTAAAAAATAAAAAGAGTTAAAATTTAATTGATTTTAAAATTTTTTGTTAATGGAAGTTGTTTGAAAAAATGAAGAAAAATTCGAATTTCAGCCGTACTAAAAATCTTTAAAATTAAATATCTCAAGAACAAGAATTTTGGCCTCTTTGTAAATTTGATATATTTTAGAATAAGGATAGAACTATTTTCAGAAGAAAAAAATTAATTAAATTCCAATTGATCTTTGACCCTAGCGCCATCTTTAAAAAAGTTTTTTTAATATTTTATTTAAAAATTAATTATAAAAACAATAAATTAATTTTTTTTCAAACGACTAATTAATAATCTATCAAACAAAAAAAAGTTTGATGAAAAATTTTAAAATAATTTGTATTTTTTATTTTGTCCATACTATGTACTTATATGCCAAGTTTTAGGAAAATCAAAAATGGTCAAGTTTTCACAACCATGTCTAGAACACGTTTTTCATCAATAAGCATATTTCAATCATTTGACACAGGTGCCTCGATTCAAGCCATTAAGATTTAAAAATGCGTATTACATACTATAATCAAAAAAATGACAATAATTCAAAAACAGTGTATGTACTGCAAAATTACTACAAAAAATTGCTTTCAATATTTCTTAAATTGGGTGCTCTTTCCAATGTCACTCCAGTCCTTTGGGTCAAAAAACATTTTTTTACATTTTTTGTTAAAAATTTATCAAACTTCCTGTCTTCATTTTCTTTTTAAATTTTCTTTTAAGCCAGCTCGAAACGTTTAGGTTAAAAATGGCTAGATTCATACTAAAAATTTCACTTTTTTGATAATGATTCAAAAACTGTGCAGTATACAACGTGCGCCCAATGTGTATCTTGCACGCATTGTACCCTCTATAATGGTGCAGCAGAATTTAATGATCCAGGTATAGGCAGATCACACCAAATGATTTGCAAATAGGTCGGTTTAAGGTGTAATGGGTCTCGTGTCATTGATCAGCCTGGCTGGGATACATTCAAAAGGCTCAGTTAGAAACAAAGCGACCTAGACACTGCAAAAAAGTTTGCTTGATCTACAATTCGCGAAGCTCTGCATAGATGTATATTTAATTTTTCTGTTACGAGTGAAAACTGTTATGCCAAAATCAATAAAAGTAGATCAAAATTAAGTCCGCTTCGTTTAAGAAGTCCGTAGAATCAGTGGACGAAATACAGAAATTTGCTGGATCTCTAGTAGCACTGTAAGTGTCAACAATAATAACACCTGCAATCGGAATATATCCGCAAGAACGGCAGCTCCCTCTAAACCTTTTAATTGGACGTATTACGCTAGAAACTGGGACCCGAAGAGCCTATTTCAAATGCTAGTAAAACAAATCTAAATAAAACCAATTGATCTAAACAAAACTAACTCGATTGATCTAAATAAATCACAATATCTAAGCCAAGAATATCTACTGAGATTTCGGATTATAATCTGTGACAGCACTGATACCAAAGTAAGAGGTAAATTAATACTGGACTATATTTTCTTAGCTTAAAATTTGATGTGTTAGTAAATATTGAATGCATTTACAATTGTCTTTGACCTCATGTCAAACAGGGTACAAGTAGGTTATCTGTAATAATTTTAAGAACTCAATACATCGTTTTGTATCTTTTATGACAAATGTTTTAACCTTAATGGGAATTAAACCCAAGTTCAAATTCAATAAGGTTTTTTTATAAGAAGGTCATGGTTTTTGATGTGCTGGCATCTAGAATGCTAACCCCATTATGCCAAAATTCTTTGGTGCCGTCCACAAATTTCCTCACCATTGCAATACGTCAATGTAAAAATGTATTTAATAGTTTAGTGCACAAGCAATTTTTAGAAAGTTATTAAACATTTTTGTTAAATTGAATACTAATCTTGGATTCTTCAACAGTTTGTAAAAGTTGCATTGTTGTTTGAGATAAAGTTTCGCAAACACTTATCTATGGCGTTTTTGCAGTTCTTAAAAGCTGTTTCATTAACGAGTTTCTACAAAGAATTGAAGGCAACAAAGGTATGAAGAAAGTGTTGATTTGATACCGTCCACTCAATTACTACATGATACTTTGATTTAGACACAAAGGTCACATCTATGGCTTGGCTTTATTTCTTGTTATATAGATTAGTTTGCAACTTCTATTGCATATAATAAGATTAGTTATTAATAGACTACTAAACTTGACTCGCCCTTTTCGTTGTTGTTTCAACTTTACTAGATAACATGATGAGACTCATATTACTGCATATTACCATTCCGTTACATATTACCATTCCATATACTATGAAACCAGTGAAAGTAAGTCTTCGTTTATCTTCATGTGGTGAGGATGAGTATATTGTTTTCACTATACTTGGGTAGTACTGGAAACTGGAAATTTAGTTGCTTTAATTTGTCTAATTTCTTTAATTTTTCTAATAATTGCTTTATTTTGGTTTGTCTTTACAGCGGAATGCCTTTTAGATCATTTATCTATAACTCCCTAGCCATGTGGATCCGTCCGCGTATATAAAACCTTCTTTTTTGAATAAGCATAAAAAATTGAGACAGCAAATAAAGACGAACAATGAACTTAAAGAACTTCAAAATGGAGAAGCAAAGGCGATTACACATTATACCGAAAGCGTTGGATCAGTAAAATACTTTAACATCACACAAAGGTAATTAACAAAGAGACAACTGCTTTGTAATAACATCTTTTCTTTTTTAGCGAAAAATGCTGTGTAGTAGCAATAACAATATGTGTCACACCAACACGTAGATAACTTTCAAAATCTAGATTTCACAAAAATGCCGGTTTTTTAATATGTATTTTTTTTAAATGGATAACTCAGTAATAGGTTTTAGCGTATAATAAAATGTGATATATATTATATATGCTAATATTATTTCATGATAAAATATATAAAAAATAAAGATAAAATAAATTACAATGCAATTTTTAATTGCAAAAACATTATTAACATAGGACTCGCTAATAATCCAGAAATGTGAAACCTTCAATCATATGACACTCCATCAATTAATGATTAAATCCCACAAATAAAGTATCATGGGCACTCATTTCTTTGTACAAGCACACGCATTGCATTACCAACGAGTACAGCCTTAGTATATTAAAATTGCTTTTGTTTAACTATTTATAGAATTCTAAGACACTAGAAATGAATGTGTTCAATTGAATAGAATGAAAAATTGCTTTGAAAAGTGAAAGATCCGTAACAAAAGTTTTATCTTAATTCCGGTCGGTTCGGAATTCGAACCGGCGTCCCTCTGATCAAAGTTTATATGGTTAACCATTTAACCAACTCCACCAGCGACGATATTACGGATCTTTCACTTTTCTAAGCAATTTTTCATTCTATTCAATTGAATACATTCATTTCTAGTGTCTTAGAATTCTAAACTACATAATGGTTAGATCCATTGCTAAACTCTTAATAAAAATCTTAAAACTATTTATAGTTCGTACGCAAGTACTCCTTAGATATAAAATCGACAGACGACATCCTCTCCCTTCTGAGCTGCCATTAAACATACGAGAAGAATGGCAACGCTTCAATCAACCATTATAGCCGCAGCACAAACTACAATCGGAAAACGACCACCGAAATCCCACAACGAATGGTTTGACGATGAGTGCCGCCACAAAACTTCTATGTAAAAAGAAACGCGAACACATGAAGAGCTGCATCGAAAACATCAACCAACATGCGGCCAACGGAAATTTAATAGAGTGCTTTGCCAATGCACGGAATCTGACAAAAGATTTCCACCCAAGATCTACAGCCATCAAAAATGAAAATAATGAACTCACAACAAGTGAACGTGATGTGCTGGCAGTGTGACGATGCCACTTTCAAGACCTACTGAATAGGACGAATGAGGTTCATCCTATTCGAGCAATAGCTCCATCAACTGAGGAGAAATTTGTCCCTTACCCAGCAATAGAAGAAGTGGAAGCTGCCACAAAAAAACTGGAAAATGGCAAATCACCAGATTACGATGGAATTCCCGCAGAACTTCTGAAAAATGGAGGAGCAGCTTTGGTCTCACGTATATACGATCTGATTCTTGCAATCTGGGACCAAGAAGAACTACCTGCTGAATGGAAAACAGCTCTCATTGTTCCGCTACATAAAAAAGGTGACCGTCTAACGTGTGCAAATTATCGTGGCATCACACTGTTGAATACTGCATACAAAATACTAGCTAATGTCGTACTTGTTCGACTCATCCCGTTCGTCGAATCTATCATCCGTGACTATCAGTGTGGTTAATGTTTTATCAATGTTTTACATTAAGGATGATTCTGGAAAATGTTGGGAGTACAACATCAGCATTCACCAGCTCTACGTTGATTTCAGGCAAGCATATGATAGTATCATCCGCGACAACCTCTGGTCCGCACTCATATGCTTTGGTATCCCAGAAAAACTTGTTTCTCTGTGCGAACTCACAACATCGGGATCATATTGTAGAGTAGTAATCGAAGGGTCAGTTTCTGATCCTTTCGATATAACATCAGGTGTTCGACAAGGTGATGCACTCGCGCCCGTACTATTTAATTTGGCGCTGAAGTACGCGATAAGAAAAAGCCGAATTGAGACACAAAACTGCATATATAACAAATCTAGTCAAGTTCTTGGCTACGCAGAGGATATTATGCTTCTCGGACGTAGAACAAGCGATATTAAGGATAGTCTCTCTCAGCTTGAAAGAAATGCTGAACGGCTTGGATTATGCATCAACACCAGCAAAACTAAAGTGTTAACAACATCTAAGAACATTCCTCCCGGAAATCTGGATACTGGCGACTATGAAGTGGAACGCGTGGAAAACTTCAAATACCTCGGGTCTGTAATAACATCGTCAAATGACATGCAGGCAGATATCAAAGCCCGTGTCTCTGCCTCATACAGAGTTTTCTACGCATACTCAAAACTTTTGCGATCAAAATCTCTTTCGCGGTCGTGTAAACTCACACTTTACAAAGCATTAATCCGACCTGTGCTTACATTTGGAAGTGAAAGCTGGACACTGACTTCCTCCCATTGTAGAATTTTATCAACATTCGAGAGGAAGGTCATACGAACAATTTATGGTCCATGTAAAGTTGCTGAAAATCAGTATAGAATCCGTATGAATCATGAAATCAGACAGCTTCTTGGAGGCTGCGATGTAATCGGATTCATTAAATCCAACCGGATTAGATGGTTTGGTCATGTAGAAAGGGTTCCATTGGATAGAATGATAAAAAAGCGTCCCAACAACAACCAGCTGGTGTTCGTCGAAGAGGAAGACCTAGACAACGCTAGCGTGATGACATCATCCAAGACCTTCGTGATATAGGATGTCGAAACTGGGGTCAACTGGTCATGGAACGAAATGAGTGGAAGCTGGTGGCTCAGACGGCAAAATCCCTCCATGGGATGTAAACGCCAGAGAGAGAGAGACATCCTGCTATTATCTGTGGAATAGCAACGTCAACCTTCATGTCAATAGCAGGCACCGTGATAATGCGATTCTCCTTTAAAATATTTGTAGATTTTCATATTAAGCATCTACTTACTATAACATTGTAAGGATTCGGAATATTTCAGTGTAGTCTTGCATATTTAAATAAACTTAACCTCTTAGACAAGACTGTATTAAACAAATTTTAAAAGCAGCATGGTTGTTTTTATTCCCGTGCCATTATTTCTGATTGTCAATTACCAGATTGATTCAATTTTATTTTTCAATCTAATAGAATGTCAATAATATATTGTATAATCAATAAAAAGTTCGATCCACTAAAACTGGTCTACGATTATGTTAATTTCTGAACTTCTTCGAAAAACTCTTAAGATATATCACTTGACAACAATTTCACTTTCAATATAACTTTCTTTATATATAACATCTCAAATCATGGTCAAGAGCATTTCTTACGATTCATACTAATTATTAATTCATAAAAATGCTAAAAAGTCAAAAACTTAAAAAAAAAATCAAGGCAGTAAGTTTATTTTTTTTAAATATGCATGCATTAGTATAATCTTATCATCTCGACAGATCAATAAAAAAAAACTAGTTTTAAGTTTTATTTAATATTTTTAAATTAAAATAATATTATAAAATTGCTGAAACTGATAATAAATTGTTCATAAACTTTAAACGTTCGATTTTAAATATAATAAATTCATTGATTTCGATCATTAAGAAGCAACACAACAGATGCTACGGTTATGATAGAAATGTAAAGAAACAATTTACATATAGCTTAAAATGATGCATTTGCTTAGGATTTTGTTATTTTATTTAACGGTTAATGCAGTATGAATAAGGTCGGGCAGTTAGATGTGGTAGTGTGTTATTAAATAACAAATGTCAACTACTTGTTAATTTTATTGATAAAATTAAGAAGAAATACCATTAAAATGGTGTTAAAATTTTGTGTGAATCCGGAAGATTGGTCGCAATCAAACTTTCAAACAAAAAAATGACATTGTAATTTGCATTTTATGATTATTTAATAAAGTTATATGTTAAGCATATCAGTATATCAAGTATATCAATCAGTATATCAACAGACAGCCACTGGAAACCAAATTTAAAGAGATTCTTACCTCGTAATAAAAAAGAAATTAAATGTTTTTCTACGATAGCATATGAAAAAAGTCCAAGCCGCAGGATATTCACTAGAAATATATTAATTTCGGGATCAGACAGTTTTCTGTACAAGTAGAATTTGATGTATTAGATTAGTTTAAATAAAAAATAGTTATAAATAAATTTTAAAAAGAAAAATATGAAGAGGCTGGAATATCAAGGCTTGGAATAAAAAGACTTCGGTCTGTGTTAAGGATTTTTTTATAGTTTTCAGTAAAAGGCTTTTACGAGGACATTGTTTTTAATTTTCAGCAGCGATGTGGATTAAATGTCAATCTCTTTGTAAACCTCCAATTTTATCTCTGTATCTCTTTTACAAAACTAACACGAAACATAAATACTTTGCCGTAAAATTATAACAGATCATAAATTAACATTATTTACTTATTTAGTGAAAATATGATACACTAACCAAACAACTCAAAAACCACTCCATTTAGCGTTCAGCAATTTCAACTTTCCTAAAACAAACAACCCATCATTAACTAATACTTAAAATTATAGTCTAGTAACTTTGTCGCCAGAGAGTATGGGGTAGTATGCATCAAATCCGATAGTTCTGATTTTTTGCAGACTTGTTTATGATGTTGGTCTAATGAATGATCCAAGTTTGTGACCTCGAGCGCCGAACGCAACTTCGTCAAAAATCGAAAAAAACGCGAAAAATCGTTATTTTTTCAAATTTTGGCGATTATAACCCTAAAGGACTAGTTTTTTCTTTAACTTTTTATAGGACGTTTTTAAAGTAGACTAAATTTGTTACAATATGAAACTAGAACTGTCTCTGTAGCCCCAATAGTTTCCGAGATTAAGCCTTTCAAAATTTACCACTTTTTTCGAACTTCGCAATTGTTTGCAATATACCTTTACCTTTCTACATCCCTGTCCTAATAATTGTATTAATAAAATATATGTGTGTGGTGGCCGATGAGAAAAGAATATTATGTAACTGTACCTGAACATTCTTGTGGTTGCAGTAGCAGATATCCCAGAAGGTGACGATCTCTCTGATGTCGAAATGGAGGATGGCTTGTGGGCACAAGACTTCAACGATTCATCACCATCCCCTGATGGGGATATTCCATCCCAATACGTCGATCCTGATACGGAGCAATTCAATTTTTTGATATATGTGTTATTTTGGTTTTCCATATTATTCACTGTTTGTGTGCTTTTGTCACTTTTAAATCAAAATGCAATATTTAAAAATATACTTTTTACTGTTTATTTTTAATTTTTTATTTTATTAATAATAATATAAACTTCCTTATAGTAACAATTTGGATTTTATTTTTATCTCATAGAATATCGATTTCGACTTACGTCATCCTCAGTTCTTAAATTATTATTACAATTTTTGCTTAAACTATTTCTTATAAACTATTTTAACTGCTATTTTTTATTATTATGTCATATATTTTGTTAGTTTTAGTGTTGATTTTATCGTTTAAAATGTTGTTATTGTTTTTATGTTTATATTTTTCTATTTCTTCCTATCTATTTAGATGTTGTCCTTTTCTTTTTTTATATAATATGGTTAAATTTGTGTTGATATTGGTGATTTGTGTTTTTCTATTTATAAATGTTGGGCATATCTGGATTTTGGATCGCTTCTGTTAATTTCGTTGGTGTGCTAAATAAATCTTTTTGTGAAGGACCGTCCCGTCTGGCCTATATAAAATTTACTGCAGTCGTCACAGGTAAGCTTATAAACACCTGTGTCTAAGGTTTGGGGTTTTTAGTTTTTAGGTAATTTTCTATTTTATTTTTGTTTTTGTAAGCTGCAATATATCCATATTTTTTTAGTTTTTTGCATTATTTTGAAGTTGTTTTACTGTATGTCACGCCTATGTATTTTTTACCTGCTTTTTTTCAATATTGCCTTTTTTTTAAATATTGCATTTTAATTTTTTGATGTTTAATATTATTCAATTTCCTAACAAATAAACTTTCTAACTTTTGTTATACTTATCTTTTTTACTTCATTATTCGTAGTTTAGCTTAAACAGCATCGTTCACACTTCTCATTTTCTTTTTTAACATCCCATCATAAAATTCATTTGGAACGAAAGAATTGCGAAGTTCGAAAAAATGGTCAACTTTGAAAGGCTTAATCTCGGAAACTAAACAGAGACAGTTCTCCTATCATATTGTAGCAAATTTAGTCTACCTTAAAAACGTCCAAGAAAGGTTAAAGAAAAAACTAGCCCTTTAGGGTTATAATCGCCAAAATAACGATTTTTTCGCGGTTTTTTCGATTTTTGACGAAGTTGCGTTCGGCGCTCGAGGTCACAAACTTGGATCATTCATTAGGCCAACATCATAAACAAGTCTGCAAAAAATCAGAACTACCGGATTTGACGTATACTACCCCATGCTCTCAGGCGACAAAGTTACTGGAATACTAGTGAACATTTTATTTAATCGATGGTGTTAAAATTTTCAAATTAATCGTTATTAGCGCTGAACGCAACTTTGTCAAAAATCCAAAAAACCGCGAAAAAATCGTTAATTTTTCAAATTTTGGTGATTATAACCCTAAAGGACTAGTTTTTTCTTTATACATTACTAGGACGGTTTTAAAGTAGACTAAATTTGCTACAATATGATACTAGAACTGTCTCTGTAGACCCAATAGTTTCCGAGATTAAGCCTAAAAATCGAAAAAAACGTTATTTTTTCAAATTTTGGCGATTATGGCCCTAAAGAACTAGTTTTTGAAAAAAAGTAGACTAAATTTGCTACAATATGATACTAGAGTTGTCTCTGTAGACCCAATAGTTTCCGAGATTGAGTCTTTCAAAGTTTATCATTTTTTTATCTTCGCAATATCTTGCAATATTTTAGACATTATTTTAGTCACTCGAAAATTCATCGAACGACAGAATTGCAAAAAATTGCGAATTTAGAAAAAAATGATAAACTTTGAAATTTTGAACTATAGAATTCTCATAACGCGCCTAAAGAAGTTTTATTTCAAAAGTAATTCGTAACAAAACGAGAATACACCTTTAATTAATAAACCTTTTAACAATTTGGTACAAAATTCGTTAAATAAATTTGTAAATTTTAAACATTTTCGTAATTTTAGACTAATCGATTAATAATTTTTTGTTCGATTAATCTAACAATTTTTGAAATGATCAATTAACGAGCAATCGATTAATCTAACTATGCCCTAATAGCAACCGGCAGTCTTAACCTTATGTAATAAAATAAAATTTAAAAACAATTCGAACAAATTCAAAATTCAAGAGTTTCGCCTTTTAATTTTTTATATCTTTTTATAATAATAAACATAAAGAAAAAATATATGCGTATTAAACGCATCGTCGTTTCAATAGTTTTTATTTTAGTTTTAATAGTCGTTTTGAGTTTTTATTTGGTATCTGCTGAGTTAAGTGGAGGAAATGTAGTGCCTAAATGTGACCTTCAATTGTTGTTGCTGCTAGCGGTGTTGTTCAAATTATGAAACTTTAGAATTATCCAGGTGATTTTTGACACAGTCCAAATCAATTGTTTCCGATTTACATATGCAGAATATATAATGTAAAATATTAAAGCCATAAAGTCTGTTCTGTAATCTACGGTCTGTATTAGGGATTTTTATATAGTTTTTGGCAGAAGGCTTTTATGAGGACATTGTTTTTAGTTTAGCGATGTATATTTTACATAATATTCTTTGTATAAGTACAAGTAAAAGTACACGTACAACTTTATCAAAGTTCTAAAGATATTCCAAAAATTATAATAAAATCAAAAATTTAAACTTTTTCAAAATTCCAAAAATATTCCAAAAATTATTACAAAATCAAAAATTGAAATTAATTTTAAAATTCCAAAAATAATACAAAAATTATAACAAAATCAAATATTCAAACTTTTTTCAAGATTCCACAAATTAAAATAAATCAAAAATTTAAACGTTTTTCAAAATTCTAAAAGAATTCCAAAAATTATTAATAAATCAAAAATTGAAATTTTTTTTCATAATTAAAAAAATATTGCAAAAATAATAAGAAAAGCAAAAATGCAAGCTTTTTTTTTAAAACTCCAAAAATTATAATAAATCAAAAATTCAAACTTTTTTCAAAAGTTTAAAAATAATCCAAAAATTATTACAAAATCAAAATTGAAACTTTTTTCAAAATTCTAAAAATATTCCAAAAATTATGACAAAATCAAAAATTTAAACTTTATACAGAATTCCAAAAATTAATTCGAAATCAAAGATTGAAATTATAAAATTCCCAAAACATTTAAAATGGAAAATTAAAAATTCAAACTAAATTTCCCACTGTTCCTACTATCAGAAGTGTTGGAATCTGGAATCACACAAAAAATTACTTAAGAAACGGTTTTCAAGTTCCAAAAAATTACAAGTTTCGTTAAAAAACGACATTTAATGTGCAACATCTTGATATTTTTCAAATGTTCCTACAATTTGGAAGGAATTGAAACTGGATAGAGCCAAACCTTACTTCTCAATTTTGAGCTATACAAGCTTACGCTTCAATAAACCTTCGTTAGAGCTTCTAAGTGGAAGTTAGTTATATTTTACTTCTATAAAGTTCTCCCCACCACCGGAGTGAAAGCTTCTAAAATACTTCTATATTTAATATTAGAAGCTTTACCAAAACTTATCTACACAATTAATTCAGTAAATTATTTGTGATATAACATCACCCCGATGGAAAATCTCCCATCAAGAATAATATAAGAACTGAATCTAAAAAATTATGGTGCAAATTATGAAACTTTTTGCAATCCATACAATTTTAGAGCGATCTAGTTTCGAACCAATGAGAAAATTTTAAACTTTAAAAAAGTTTATCATTCTCATCAGGGCTAGCCGACTAGATAAACTCTACCAAAAAATGTCAACGCTAATGTATATAAACCAAAAATTAGGTTACAACTCTAGCGAAGTGTAAAAACAAAAAATTTACATAAACATACATTTATTAAATGTATGTTTATGTAAATTTTTTGTTTTTACACTTCGCTAGAGTTGTAACCTAATTTTTGGTTTATATACATTAGCGTTGACATTTTTTGGTAGAGTTTATCTAGTCGGCTAGCCCTGATGAGAATGATAAACTTTTTTAAAGTTTAAAATTTTCTCATTGGTTCGAAACTAGATCGCTCTAAAATTGTATGGATTGCAAAAAGTTTCATAATTTGCACCATAATTTTTTAGATTCAGTTCTTATATTATCTACACAACACTAAATAAAACTTCCGAAAAAACGCTATAGAAGTTATAGCTGTCATTAGGATTGAAGTTGTTTCGGTTGTAACTGTTTAAAGATCGTATAGAAGCACAGCTGTCATAGTCTAAAAATTGCTTCATGATCCAACCTTTAGAAGTTTTACCGAGACTGTTTTGCGAAAATAAAATATGTCAAACTGACGGAAGCTATTGCTTCTAATATTTCAACTAGAGGAGCTTATACGAAATGCAAATCGTTACGTTTTTGTCAGAAAAGTATTGTATATAAGATGGTTTTTGTTGTTTTAATATATTATTCTTAATTTATTCTTAATGTAATATTCTTATTATATTCTTTATTTAGAGTCTTGAAATAGACAAAAAATCAATCAAAATCGTAATCAGCTAAAGAATCAAAAATCAGCTAGAGTGGAATAGAGAAAATTTAAAGATTATTTGGCTAAGTTTTATAGATAATGGTATATGCATGTTCTTCACATTTCTGTATAGTTCAACTGAGTTCATTTCTGTAACTTTCAACTGAGTCGATACAGAGTTTCACAATTTAGTCACTCTATTAAAATAATTAACAGTCAACGGATGGTGTGATATGCGTTGCTTGTATTGTTATTGTTTTATATTTATATAACATTTTTAAAAATCATCTGCGTTCACCTTAGTATGCATATTGTTGTGACACATATTAAAAATCCAATTACAAAACTTTTTATTTAAAAAAAAATATTGTTCAAATGAAGGTGTAATTGTTCAAATAAAGGTGTACCCTAAGAGTTAACGATTGAAAAAATATAACCCCTTAATGTTGCTATACCTAAAATCTTTGACTTAATAAAACAAATAGAAAAAAGATTTGTCAATATCCTTTTACGTCTATTAAAAAGAAACAACATTATGATTTCATTGTTAAAAAACCCATTGAACTTACATGCTACATACCTTTTTCCATAAAAAGTAAGCCCCTGAATTATACTTTATTTTCTACATCTAAATTAAAAAACTAAATTCTATGGAAGTCTTATGGAAGTCTTATAGAGGCCATTATTATTGTAATTGCTATCAAAGATATTTATTATTTCTTAACATTTAAACTAACCGATTGGATTGCGTGCAGGACAAACGATCGAAGGACCAGAGTTCGAAACTTGATGCGCCCGTAAACAGCAACTTAAATTTAAACACCATATAATAACATAGCAATACCAATAATTACTTTAAAAAAGTGTAGATATATAAAAATCATTGTAATATTTTTGTCACATTTTTTAATAGCTTCTATAAGACTTCTACAGATTGCTTAAGGCAAGCTATTGGAAGCACTTTACCGAAACTATAAATTATAAAACATAAATTCTATTCAGCTTGCATAACTGCTTACAACAGACCATACCGAAGATATTTCCGAAGTCTTTTACAAATCATAGCTTCGTTAAAGGCGGAGAAGTTTCTACAAATAGCCTCTATCGAAACCGCTTAGAAGTTTTAACGAAACTATGAAGGTGAGGAAGCTAGTTTCGGTAAGACTGTTTAGTGTTTTTAAAGAAGTTAAAATGCTAGTTGGGTAGTCCATCTCCAATTTCATGTTCAGTAGTTATTTTTCAGATATGTATATGAAATTTTTGAATTTTTATTTTTGTTTTAGAAACTACCTTCTTTCCTTTCCTTTCATAATGCCACCTTGGTCGAGTAGATATCTTTAATAGAAAAATGTTTACCGATAAAACCGCAAAACACAAAAATAAGACTTTTCATTTGCCTTATTTTGTGTGGCAGGCAGTGGCGCTTACGAAAGCTAAATCCTTATGGATTATTGAATCCTTATGGATTTTTAAATCCTTATGGATTCTTATAGATTTTGGTTTTTGAAACCTTAAACAACATTCACAATAAGTTTGTGCCAAATCTAAACTATGCTGGCCTTGCCAATTTCATGATTTCGTAAGGAATGACTCCATAACGTCTTCTATTTATTTCGGGGCCTAAATTGTTTCATAACTGCCACTGTTTTGGTTCGGTCATAATTCAGATTATTTTTAATTTTGGAGTAACACAGTGTAGCGTAGAATGAATGAATTTTAGGCCGCAATCCAACGAATTGTTATGTTTGATACAATGATAAATTTTAACACGTTCTGCGGCTTGTTGTAGGTAAATCTTCTTCTGTTGTACCTAGTATATTAAAAAAAGTTAGTGATCCTAGCACTGCAACCATCAACTGTTTACCTTATTTGCTGATTTTTTGTTCATTCATGGTCTTCTAGGGCTTGAAACTCCTTATTAGAAACCAATACTTTCCACACTACTCAAATCACAGTACACCGGTTCACTTTAAACTGTTATTAATTAACTTTTCAATAACAATCAAAAATCCTTCAAGTTGGTAATTTGTTTGATATTTTTTTCATGTTAATCTGATAGTCTAAAAGCCCGCGACGGCCAGACCTTCGTTATTTTATAAAGCTGAACGTTTCTATGCGCATACCCCTTACTCAGGTAGGAACTTTAAGCGACATATGAAGTTTAGATCTTGGTGGCTTTGGCAGGGAGCAGGTAACAAAGGGGCTTCCAAAGTTTCGTGAAAGTATAAAAGGTAAATATATTCTTCGGGATAGTATTAGAAGTCACGTCACCCATTGCCAGCCACTTACTATCGTGGCAACCCCCGCCAGACACCCTAAAACTTTATCAATTTGTTAAAATTTAAGGGTGTCGGGCAGGGGGTTACCACGACAGTAAGTGTCTGGCAATGGGTGACGTGACGTCTAACACTATCCCAAAAAATATATAAAAAAATTACCCTTTATACCTTCTTGAAACTTTGGAGGCCCGTATGTTACCTGTTCCCTGCCAAAGCCACCATGATCCAAACTTCATATGTCGCTTATCGTTCCTACCTGAGTTGGGGCTATTCGCAGAGAAAATTTCAGCTTTTATGAAATAACGAATGGTCTGGCCGTAGCGGGCTCTTGCTCTATGAGTTTTCATGTCAAAAACTAACTATAGCAATTTTCAAAATATAATATATTCGTAATATGCGTATTACTTACGGCTAGTTTTGAATTTCAATATAAAAATATGGAGGGGCTGAAATCTCAAGCTCTGATATATCAAGAATTCAGTATGGGTTAAGGATGTATCAAACTGTATCAAGTTTTAGCAAAAAACTTTTATGAGGACATTGTTTTCAGTTTTGGGCAGCGATGTATATCAAACGTAAAACTCTTTGTAAAAGTACAAGTATTTTATCTCTGTTAAAAAATTTATTACAAAACTTACACGAAACTTCAATATGTTGCCCAAAAATTATAACAGTGTTATAATCAAACACAAAAGAACCATAATTTCACAAAACGAATAATAACATTTATTATAAAAAACTTCTTTGTTTCTTTTATTTTAAAACACTTTAATTATTTACAAAATTAAATAAAATATTTATTTTTAGATGTTTATTATTTGATCATCAGATCAATTCTGAATGTTTTTCAATTAAAATTCTCCTTAAATATCTAATTAGTACATTAATAACTTATGTACTAAAAATGTATTTAAATGTATTTATAATTTCAGGTTAATTAGAAAGATAAAGGTTTATTTATATATTCCGTTGCATAGCATAATGTTGTGCTACACAACACCCCTCCACCCATAAGATTAATATAAATAGATTGTATAGAAATAGAAAAATTATATATATAACTAGAACTATTAAAGTTTAATTTCATTTTATAAAAATTATTTCAAATTTATTTTAATCAATATTGTTTTAAATGAAATTTTTTTTTTTTTTAAACTAGAATAAACTTCTAATAATTCAAAATAGTAATATATTTATTATATGAATTTTAACTAAATTATAATACAATTATAAAAAAATTTTTTTGTTTTGAAAAAAAATATAATACAAAGTTCTTATACATATATTTATTATATAAATTTGTACAAATTTGTTTTTCTTTATTTCTGTACATATTTAAATATCGAATTCGTTTCTGAATTTTTTCAATCGATTATTATGAACTGTCTTTAATGTTTTTCCAATCTCAATTATTGAATTTTCTTCTGTTAAGATTTCATTAATTTTATAAGGTCCTAACCACAATGGAGAAAGTTTTCCTTTACGATTTTCATTTTTTAATAAAACTAATTCACCTTGAATAAATTTCATAGGGTTGATAGAATTATCATATAAAATTTTAGATCGTTCTTTAGAATTAACTATATTAGATTTCGCTATGTCAAAAGAGTTTTGCATTTTAAAGTTTAATTGTTTAACGTAATCATCATAATTATATAGTGGTTGAATGGTTTTTAGAAATGATGATGGAATGATAGGTTTATGACCAAATAATAATTCATACGGCATAAATTTAGTAACACTATGTGGTGTACTATTATAACAAAACATAGCATATGGAATCCAATTATCCCAATCGTTTTTATCTAAATTTGTGTAATTTCGTAAATAATTTGCAAGATTTAAATGACTTTTTTCCAGGGCTCCATTCGTTTGTGGATGATATGGGGATGTTTTCATTTTATTAATTTTGAAAAGACGTGTAACATTTGTAAATAGTTTGCTTAAAAAATTACTACCTTGATCTGTCAGTATCGATGTCGGAGCACCGTAAACACAAATAAATTGTTCAACGAATGCACGAGCGACGGTTTCGGCTTCTTGATTCGGTAGTGGTATTGCGATACTATACTTTGTCAAATCATCTTGCATCGTTAGTATATAAGAATTACCATTTACAGTAACGGGGTTTATTGGTCCTACAATGTCTAATGCAACTCGTTCAAATGGTTGTGATGAAGTGTCAGTAATGACCATTGGCATTTTAGTATTTTTAGAAACTTTATTTATCTGGCAACTTTTACATGAATTAATATAATCTTTGATTCGGTTAAACATATTTTTAAAATTGAAATAGCACTTCATGCGGTTGTAGGTACGATTTATTCCTTGATGTCCACCAAATGGTCCATCATGGAATTGAGAAATAGCTGAATTTATATCGGTTTCTGAAGTAATCTCTACAATATTTGAATTATTTTGCAAATCTTCGTTTATTTCGTCATTTGACACAGACATATCGATCATTTTATCTTCATTATTCTTAGCTTGAGCACGAGTTACAACATTTATGTTTTTATTATCTAACGGCTCCAAAACTATATCTATATCTTCCAAAAATAATTCATCATCTCCTGAATTTAATATCGAGGTATAACCAATTTGTTTATTTATTTTTATTAAAGGATTGGTCAAATATAAAGGTTCAGAGGATTTATTGGTTTGACAAAAATATTCACCATCACTAATACCAGGGAAGGCTAGTCCGACCAGTTTTTCTGTACGACCAGCAATAGATTTTTGTGGCAATTGAGTATTCTGTTTTAAAACAAACTTAAAGGTTTTTGTTTTACAAGATACTGTTAAAAAATTTTGTGCATAATCAATAATGCAACGATTTTGTTCAAGGAAATCTTTTCCCAATATGCCATCACAAGAAATTGGAAAATTATTATCTACTAACTGAAATGTCTGAGAAATCTTGTGGTCAACATCAAGTATAATTTCTCCATAACATTTAGCTAATGTCCAAAAAGGATTTGAGGAAATACCTGTGATTTTACATTTTTCATCAGGGTAGCATAAAACTTCACCATTAATCGATCCTTTTTTAATAATACTAATACTTGCACCTGTATCAAGTAAAAAATTTAATTCGCGATCGGGTTGCAAGTTTGTTTTGATTGGAACGATGTCGAGATTATTTAATGCTATTAAAGTGTAAAATCTTTTTGATCCTAATTTATTCAAAAAAAAATTAAAAATTGAAAAACTGATTTCCCGAGTTTTCAAAAAAATTATTATTATTAATAATATTAAAACCATGACAAAAGAAGGTAAAACAGAAAAAACTTGAAAACCAAATATAAAAAAAACCATAATAATTGGCAAAATATATAAAAAATTCGGTTTCAGCATATAAGAAGTCTTACCTAGAAATAAGTCATGTGTCAAAAATGAAAACCAAGTCATCAGGTATTTTGAAAAAGTATGAAAAATTGTCGAACTTGAAGAAATTAAAGAAATTTGGCTCGCACAGCTTTCATCGACGTAGACTGGTTGAGCCCCATTAAGTTTTTTGAATCACCCGTTTTAACTAACTCTATTTTATTTAAAGACGGAGAATTGGTTTGTGCAATATTATTTTTTTGAATCTCAGCATTTTTTCTTTTAAAACAGTTGTTTATATGATGACCCGATTTTTTACAGTATGCACAATTTATATTGAAATTGCGAATTGATTTAGGTCTATCAGAATTTTCTGAAACAGAATGTGATGTTCTTTTTTCAAAAGACGCTTGCACAAGTTTTAATTTATAACAATTATTCGCTAAATGGCCAAGTTTTTCACAAAGTTGGCATTTTACTAAAGCTAAATTATTATGTCGGTTGTAAAGTGATTCTTCTTCGCAAGCTTTAGATATAGATTCCTTAAGCGTTTTACAATTGATTGATTTGACTAACATTCGAATATTAGAGTTTAATCCTTCTTGAAAAGCGATTAATGCTGTTTGACCGTTCAACAGTTCAACAGTTTTCTTCGAATCTCTACCTGCTTCCACAATACACAATTCATTTAATTGTGCTAAAAGAATCTGTATTCTACTACCATATGATTTAACCGTTTCATTATGTTTTTGTTTAATTGTATTTAATTCATGTAAAATTTCAAGTTTGGATCTAATTTCTGTGAACCTGCTTATTAAATCGTTTTTTAGATCCGTCCAACTATCATATTCTAAATGTTTAACGGTTTCATCGTATGCAATACCAACTAATAACTTTTTCATTAATTGTAAAAATTTTTTATGTTGATTAATATGTAGTTCATCAAACACTAAATTACTACATTGAATAAATTGATGAAGTTGGGAAGGAGTTCCATCAAATGGAGAAATAAGTTTTAAAGTTTCCGATATGTTTAAATTTGTCATATTTGGAAAATGTTGTTCGTTTACTTCTGCCGTTTCTTTTCTTTCAACGTTTAAAGAAAAATCGAAGTTTGATGCTTTTTTAATAGTATTTCCACTTCTTAGTTTTAATAAATTGTCAGATTGGTTGTTTTCGTCATCAGACATTTGGAAAAACAATTAATTTTAAAAATGTTAATAAAATCGAAAGAAAAATCATTATAATTGAACAAAGTCAATAATCACTGATTTTAATTGTTTAAAACTGTGACCGTTATATTATATATAGGAGAAAAACAAATCTAAACAAAAATATATCTAATTATGAGAAAAATATTTAATTGAATAAAAAATTTATGAAAAATTGTTTAATATAATTTCTACTCTTTTTTTTAACATAAATCAAAATTTATTTATTGGCTGTTGTTTCTTACTTGTTTTATTTTAATGATGACGTAATTATCCGTTTATTTATCTATCCTTGGTTTTCCTTGGTACATAATTTGATTGTTGAGTGATTTTTATCAATGTAGATGATTATTTTAGTTTTGTTTGGATGAATTTTTTATTTAATTTACTGTTGATCTCATTATTTAATATTTACAGCACATTATCATAGTAATTAAAATCATAGTAATAGATTTTATTTTTATTAACAAATTTTGTAATTAACAAATTTTATTTTTCAATAGTTTTTTCACTTAGTTTAGATAATTATAATTAGGAATCACAATTTATATTTTAACACGACCGTTTGATCAAATATGTTTAATGTTTGTGATTGCAAAATAAAGAATTATATTTTATAATTTTTGAAATTTATCTGGATTATTTTGTATTGAAAATCAGCGTTTTCAAAATTTGATTTATTTGTTGTATTTAAGAATGTTTGTAGTAGAATAAATGGTTCTTAATTATTATTTTAACCACTAAATAATTTCATTTAGGTTTTAAGTTTAACTGTTCATATTATTTCGGTAAAATTTGGAAACGTTTTACCTCATACTGAGTTTAATTATGAAATATGTACGTTTATTAAGAATACGTACATTATTTAATTTTTTTAATTTAATTTACACAGAGATTGTTTTTAGTTTTTTTCACTATACAATTGCATTTTTAGTTTAAACATTTGTTTTAACTATTTTTATAGCGTTTTTCCGCTGTCACCAGTGTTGTGGGTGGTCGTCGTTCACAAAACACAAAAGAACCATAATTTCACAAAACGAATAATAACATTTATTATAAAAAACTTCTTTGTTTCTTTTATTTTAAAACACTTTAATTATTTACAAAATTAAATAAAATATTTATTTTTAGATGTTTATTATTTGATCATCAGATCAATTCTGAATGTTTTTCAATTAAAATTCTCCTTAAATATCTAATTAGTACATTAATAACTTATGTACTAAAAATGTATTTAAATGTATTTATAATTTCAGGTTAATTAGAAAGATAAAGGTTTATTTATATATTCCGTTGCATAGCATAATGTTGTGCTACACAACAACAGATCGTAAATTAACATAATTTAGTGAAAAGATCAGAATCAGCAAACTACTCAAAAACCTTTACATCTAGCATTGCAAGAAAATATTACACAATCAAAAATTCCAATTTGTTACAAAATTCCAAAAATATTGTAAATACTATAATAAAACTAATAACTGATATTTTTTCAAATTTGTAAAAATATTCCAAAAATTAGTTCAAAATCAAAGTTTAAACCTTTTTTAAAAGTAATCCAAGAATTCTTACAAAATCAAAAATTGAAGCTTCGTTCAAAAATTGAAGCTTCGTTCACAACTCTGAGATTTCAAAACTTCGGTCTGGGTTAAGGATTTCGATATAGTTTTCGGCAAAAAACTTTTATGAGGACATGGTTTTTAGTTTTGGGCAGCGATGTATATCAAACATAAAACTCTTTGTTAAAGTACAAGTATTTTTTTTCTCTGTTTAAAAATTTATTACCAAACTAACACGCAACATCAATACGTTGCCGGAAAATTATAATCAAAATTCCAGAAATTAAATAAAATCAAACTTTTTCAGAATTCCAAAAAGATTCCAAAAATTAGAATAAAATCAAACATTTAAACTTTTTCTAAATTCCTATACTATTCCAAAAATTCTTAAAAATTTAAACTTTTCCAAAATTCTAAAAATATTGCAAAAATTATTACAAAATCAAAAATTAAAACTTTTTTCAAAATTCCAAAAATTAAAACAAAATCAAAAATTTAAAATTTTTCAAAATTCCAAAAATATTCCAAAAATTCTTACAAAATCAAAAATTGAAACTTTTTTCAAAACTCTAAATATGTATACATATATATTAAAAAATTCTATTTTTTTCAATATTCCATAAATTAGAATGAAATCAAATATTTAAACTTTTTCTAAATTCCAATAATAATCCAAAAATTCTTAAAATCAAACTTTTTCCAAAATTCTAAAAATATTGCAAAAATTATTACAAAATCAAAAATTGAAAATTTTTTCAAAATTCCAAAAATTATAATAAAATCAAAAATAAAAATTTTCAAAATTCTAAAAATATTCAAAAAATTCTTACAAAATCAAAAATTAAAACTTTTTCCGGAATTCTAAAATTATTGCAAAAATTATTACAAAATCAAAAATACAAACTTTTTCAAAATTCCAAAAATATTTCAAAAACTATAACAAATTCAAAAATTTCCATGTCAAATTTCAATTTCAATTACATTAATAAATTTCAATTACAGTAATAAAAACAGCTACATTTTTTTTCCAAAAAATTGGCTAAAAAAATAAATGAAATCATTTTTTGAAACACTTGACATTATTTTTTTGACAAACTTATAATGCCATAATTCTCAATAATAATAACAAAATTTCATGTCACACAAACTATTAATTTTATGTTTTTCTAAAAGAAAATGGGTAAAAAATAAATAAAAACCTTTCTTTTGACACACTTGACAACATTCTTTTGACAAACTTATAATGCCATAATTCTCAATAATAATAATAAAATTTCATTTCAAATAAACAATTTTATTTTTTTCCGAAAAATTGGGTAAAATAATAAATAGAAACTTCCTTTTGACACACTTGACAACATTTTTTGACAAACTTATAATGCCATAATTCTCAATAATAATAATAAAATCTCATTTCGAACAAACAATTAATTTTATTTTTTTTTCCAAAAAATTAGGAAAAAAAACAAAGAAAATCTTTCTTTTGACACACTTGACAACATTTTTTTGACAAACTTATAATGCAATAATCTAGTTTTTGATCTCACATACCAATCCCTACCATCAAGAACTCACATACCAATCCCTTCCATCAAATTTAATGTTCTACTCGAAATCACCAAAAATGAACGTTTTTAAGCCAAAAATATGAAAATTTGCTATTTTTGACACACATAATGATTTTTTTGACACACTTCCGGTACAGTTATCGAACACATTTTGGACCTGTCCCTTGAGTATACCTATTTTTAGAAAAAAAAATTTCAAATCCCTCCAGCGGTTTCCCTGCAGCGTAGGTAATAACGTCCGGCCGGCCGGCCTACAAACAGACATACATTTTTTTTGCTTTTTTAGAATCAGGAGGTCCTAAAACGTCAAGAAATGTCAAAAAAAGTGGGGGTAAGAATTTCACTTTGAGCTCATGAATTGATACTTAGGTCTTTCAGTCCGAAGTAAAATAGAACACATAAAAATAGAAAATATCACATATGTATATATAATACAAAAAATGTAACCAATAAAAAATAGTTAAATATAATAAATCAGTTTAAAACAAAACACAAAACAAATGCATTAAAGAATTCACAATATTCACAAAGTAAAGAGTTTTAAAAAAGTTTTAGAAGAGGAGAGTGATTAAGATCTAATTGGTCATTCAGACAGGAGGCAGAAACGTTACCAAAACGAACCCTATTAATTTTTAACGACTCTAAAAAATTTAACCTTAGGCCTTTATTTTGGATATGTAAAACTTTAGGCAAGTAATCCGAAGAGTTTCTGTGTCCCGAGTCCATCAAATGTCTAGAAAAACAATAGTATAATAGTTTGATCTAGCTAGGTAGTTGATCGATCAACGATCAACTACCTAGATCTAACTATTATATGTGATACAAATAAGATTGAGCTCGATATCTTTAGAAAAAATACCTTTTCTGACTCCGTTATTTCTGCTAATTCATATAGTCCTCTTGACCACAAGCTATCTTCTTTTATGTCTATGATACACCGCGCCTTTGATATACCTTTATCCACTAGCCGACGTATGGTAGAATTAAATTTAATAAAACTAATTTTTTATAATAATGGTTATGATAGTAAGATTATTGACCGCTTGATTAGACTAAAAAATAACCAAGTAGTTTACAACTTAATTTATCCTCCTACTGCTACTTTTCTGGACAAACCTATTTACATTTCTATTCCGTTTGTTCATATTTTATCGAATAAAGTAGGTAATTGGTTTAAAAGATACAGGTTACATGTGGCTCATTCCTCTAGTGCTGGATTGGGAAGACTTCTTTACAATGTTAAAACTTCGACTGACCCTACATTGAAAGTCGGTGTCTACTGCATGGAATGTGAAGTTTGCGGAACCTCGTATATTGGATAAACTGGTAAGTCTATTGCCCTAATATGTAAGGAACATATGCGACTCCCTGCTTCCTCCCAGTCTAATTTTTCTAAAGTCTAAAGTTTTACATATCCAAAATAAAGGCCTAAGGTTAAATCTTTAGAGTCGTTAGAAATTAATAGGGTTCGTTTTGCTAACGTTTCTTCCTCCTGTCTGAACGACCAGTTAGATCTTAATCACTCTCTTCTTCTAAAACTTTTTTAAAACTCTTTACTTTGTGAATATTGTATTGAATTCTTTAATTCATTTGTTTTGCGTTTTGTTTTAAACTGATTTATTATATTTAACTATTTTTTATTGGTTACATTTTTTGTATTATATACATATGTGATACTTTCTATTTTTATGTTTCCTATTTTTACTAATGTAGTACCAGGAGACCGAGCTTAGCTCGGTGAAAAGAGAGACAGTTTTTTTTAATCTCTTCCGCAAAACAGTTTTAAAATTAATATATATTTTTATTTCACAAAACTTATGATTTTTGATTTTGATACAATAATTTCTGCTGAAAAACTAAATTGCAATATATGGAGGGGTTGAAATCTCAAGCTCTGAGATATCAAGATTTCGGTCTGGGTTAACAAGTTTTTATATAGTTTTCTGCAAAAAATTTTTATTAGGATATTGTTTTTAGTTTTGGGCAGCGATATATATCAAACATAAAACTTTAACAAAAGCATAATAGTGGAGTCATTTTAGCATTTTATATTGATGTAAGAGCAAGTTGAAATTTTTTTTTGTTTTATGTTAAGGACATAAAAGTTAGTGCGCATGTAATTATTTAGAAAATTTGGGGGTCCGGAAGTGCCTCAAAAATTGCAAAAACTGGTTTTTTGGTGTTTTTTGTGTAGGTCGCTTCACTATTTTTGAAATATTTCGGGCTCTAATGATCATAAAAAAATAAAAAAATGCAAAATGTTTGTGATTAAATTTCAAATCCATCTTGGGGGGTTAGATACTTTAAAAGTGTAACCTAACCTCAAAAAACCGAATCGCGTGACTTTTTTTTTTTTTTACTAAATTTATGATAAGGGGCGGAAAAATCGTCGAATTTTCATGAAAATTTCAGGAAACATGTATGTTAATAGTCTTAATATGGGATTTAATTTTTATGAAAAATTTTTAATTTTTTCGGCCACAATTGGTATTTTTCGTTAAATTTGGCAAATGGTGCCATTTTATGAGAAGTCATCCAAAATAAAAATTTTTTTTTAATCTGTCCTTTTTTTTATCTACTTTAACCTTACTATAATTAAAATTATGTTGCCTTAATTCAAATGCCCATTTTTGGGCATGGAAAAAAACATCAATTTTTGCATTTTTCTGACATTTTACCATATATATACGGTATTATTTATGCTATTATCATGTATTTTGCAAAAAAGTGAAGTATGCAATTCAAATTAATAAAAAATATTTTTTAAAATTATACATAACCTACAAAGCTTTTTTTTCTTGCAATGCCCTAAATTGCTTTTGGTAAGTAATTAAAATGTTATTACAATTATTGTAAATATTTGATATAAGATTTTGAAAAAATGTAATTTCAATTTTTTTCAAACATTTTTCAAACATATAAAATGCACAGCATAAATAGTTTTACGCCAATTATGTTTTCAATTGAAAATTCTATATGTGTTATTATGGTTTTCCATATTATTCACTGTTTGTGTGCTTTTGTCACATTTGAATTAAAATGCAATATTAGTATATTTTTAATACTTTTTGCTGTTTATTTTTAAAAATTTTATTTTATTAATAATATAAGCTTCCTTATAGTAACAATTTGAATTTGATTTTTTATTTTATTGCATATCGATTTCGACTTACGTCATCCTCAGTTTAAATTATTAGTACAATTTTTGCTTAAACTATTACTTATATACTACTTCAACTGCTATTTTTTATTATTATGTCATATATTTTGTTAGTTTAATTTTAATTATTTACCAAAAGCAATTTAGGGCATTGCAAGAAAAAAGTTTTGAAGGTTATGTATAATTTAAAAAAATATTTTTTATTAATTTGAATTGCATATTTCAATTTTATGCAAAATACATGATAATAGCATAAATAATACCGTATATATGGTAAAATGTCAAAAAAATGCAAAAATTAATGTTTTTTTTTTCATGCCCAATAATGGGCATTTAAATTAAGGCAACATAATTTTAATTAAACTTAGGTTAAATTAAATAAAAAAAAGTACAGATTAAAAAAAGAAATTTTTATTTTGGATGACGACTTCTCATAAAATGGCACCATTTGCCAAATTTAACGAAAAATACCAATTGTGGCCGAAAAAATTAAAAATTTTTCATAAAAATTAAATCCCACATTAAGACTATTAACATACATGTTTCCTGAAATTTTCATGAAAATTCGACGATTTTTCCGCCTCTTATCATAAATTTAGTAAAAAAAAAAATGTTACGCGATTCGGTTTTTTGAGGTTAGGTTACAGTATCTTTAAAGTATCTAACCCCCCTAGATGGATTTGAAATTTAATCACAAATATTTTTCATTTTTTTTTTTTATGATCATTAGAGCCCGAAATATTTCAAAAATAGTGAAGCGACCTACTCAAAAAACACCAAAAAACCAGTTTTTGCCATTTTTGAGGCACTTGCTAAATAATTACATGCCCACTAACTTTTATGTCCTTAACATAAAACAAAACAAAATTCAACTTTGCTCTTACATCAAATATATCACTTTTTTTTTACTAATATGACTCCACTCTAAGTATTTTTTTATCTCTGTTTAGATATTTTTTACAAAACTAACACGGAACATCAAAACGTTTCCGAAAATTATTATATTAACAGATCATAAATTAATATAATTTATTGAAAAGATGATACACTAAGCAAGCTACTCCATTTGCCTCCCCATTTAGCGTTTCAAAAAAATATTTCAAAAACAAAAATACAAATTTCATTCAATATTCCAAAAATATTCTAAAAATTATAATAAAATCAAAAATTTAAACTTTTTTCAATATTCTAAAAATATTCCAAAAATTATTACAAAATCAAAAATTGAAACTTTTTTCGAAATTCTAAAAATATTCTATAACAAATTCTACCAAAATCAAAGATTGAAACTTTTTCCAATATTCTTAAAATATTGCAAAATATTGCAGTATAACAAAATAAAATATTAAACTTATTTTAGAATTCCAAAAGTTATAATAAAATCAAAAATTTAAACTTTTTCAAAATTATAAAAATATTGCAAAAATAAAAAATAAAATCAAAATCGAAAATTCAAACTTTTTTTAGAACTCCAAAAATATTCCAAAATCAAAAACACAAACTTTTTTCTAAATTCCAAAAATTATAATAAAATCAAAAATTTAATCTTTTTCAAGAAAATTTTTACAAAATCAAAAATTGAAACTTTTTTCAAAATTCTAAAATTATTGCAAAAATTTATAATTCACAAATTCAAAAATTTAAACTTTTATCAAAAAAGTCATAAAAATATTGCAAAAATTATAACAAAATCAAAAACACAAACTTTTTTCAAAATTCCAAAAATATTCCAAAAATTATAACAAAATTAAAATACAAGCATTTTTCAAAATTCCAAAAATATACCAAAAATTATAACAAAATCAAAAATACAAACATTATTCGAAATTCCATTATTCATTCTGAATTCTGATGAGTGATGACACACTTGACAATATTTTTTTGACAAACTTATATTGCATTGATTGCATATTTATACCGACAAATTATTCTATAGTATCGATAATCAATTTAAATTGTAGTGTGCTTTTTAAAATATTTTCATAGACAATTCAACTCACTAAATAAAGTTTCAATAAGGTCCAATAAAAACGCTTCATTTACTATTTTTTAGCAAATCAAAACGATTTGTTTCGACTATTTTTTTCTGGTAGGAAGGAACAGCGAATATTTTCGAATATTTTCCACCTACTTAATATATTAATTTCAAACAAAAATTCACATACAAAATTATGTGAAAATGCAATTTGCAAATAGTAAAAATGTCCGTTTTCATTCATAAATGATTGCATGTTTATGTTTATTTGTCAAAAATAAATTACAAATTTATAACATTTATGCGCCTACTAAGATGAAATAATATTTTACTATGTATGAGTATGTTGTATAAAATAATGTTACTATTTTTGTTCGTTAAATTGTCTGCTAAATACAACTCGTCACCAAATTATTATTCGATTATTTTTCAACATTACCACTCATGCCATTTGAAGTTAAACATTTGATTCAACCTCAAATGACATTCGTAATAATGATTATGAAAAATAATCGACTATTATTTGACGACTCGTGATATTATCATATATAACGTCATTTGAGGTCCCGAGTACGCGTAGCGCACGAGGGATATTTTTAACCTCAAATGGCATGAGTGGTAATGTTGAAAAATAATCGACTAATAATTTGATGACGAGTTGTATTTAGCAGACAATTTAACGAACAGAAATAGTAACATTATTTCATACAACATAATCCTTTGTTGTCAAACAAAATTAAATATTATTTCATCTTAGTAGGCGCATAAATATTATAAATTTGTAATTTATTTTTGACAAATAAACATAAACATGCAATCATTTATGAATAAAAACGGTCATTTTTATTATTTGCAAATTGCATTTTTATATAATTTTGTATTATTGAATAATTTGTAGAAAAAATTTTATTTAGAAACTAATAATTATCTTTTAAACAAAATTATAAATAAAAAAAATTATCTCATCTAGCAAAAAAAATTATCTAAATATCTCTAGTTTTAAATTAATATATTAAGTATGCCGAAAATAGTCACTATAATTCGCTGTTCCTTTCCACAAGAGAAAAATAATCGATATAATTCGTTTTAATTTGTTAAAAAATAGTACATGAAGCGTTTTTATCGTACCTTATCGAAACTTTATTTAGTGAGTTGAATTGTCAACAAAATTTATTATAACTATTCCAAGTATTTGTGACGTCATTCATATGAAAAATGTTTTTCCTTAATTAAGGCTCTAAACGACTTTTCTCAGAGTCATGACCTATCTAGATCGTTTTTTCGCACCGTAAAATGGTAGTATGCCTATTTTCAGAAAAAATTATAGTGCCGTTTTCGAGAAAAAACTAGACATCTATATATAAATACGTAAGCAATATTTTTGCGGTACACTTTTAAAATATTTGCTCCATCAAAAGTGTAGCAATATGTATATCGTAGGATAGGTCTTGAGTAGTAGATGTGCCAAAAAATACTTTTTTTTGAATTTGACGATTTTTTAGAAAAAATGGTAAAAGTGTCATAGGCGTATTTGTTTGAGTTTTTTGTTCGGTAATTTTGTTTTGTTTTTCAAGTTATTTGTTTCACAGTTCAAAATCAATCTATCTATAAATCTATTAGTCTAAGATCCGACTGCAGGATTAGTGCGCTCATAGATTTTTTGCTAAAACCAAATTTTTATGTATATTTATAATTAGGAGAATATATATCTACCAGGTTGCCTATCAAAATTTGACCGCCAGTATTTTTAATTAAATTATATTATATGATTAGCAGATCATATGTTTAATATGCTAATATGATTAGCAGATCATATAATCAGATTATATGTTTTGCTTTATTTCTGATTTCTTAAAAACTTTAAATTTAAGTTGTAGGGGTTTTTGTGGGCAATTAAGCTTAAGGCTGTATTCGAAACCAAAACTTATTTGAAACTTATTTGTGGAGACTTACTTATATCGTTTTATCGTTTATAAAATAAAAACATTACATAAATCAACGAGAAAATTTATGACATTACAAATCAAATTAAATTTTTATGTAAGAAAGAGATAGAAAATTACTTGAATATTACTTGAAAATTTACTTGAAATTACTTGAATTTTGCAATTCGAAATAATTTGTCATTTTCTCTAAAATTCCGTTAGAAATTTTTTTTTTGTGTTTCGTGCCAGGATTCGAACTCACACTCATCAGCGACACCCGTTCAAACTCCGTATGTCTTACACAACTTAGTCACAGCGGCGATGTCGAACATTATTTTAATTTTAATGTTCGGATTAATTTCTAAATTGAAACTTCATCATTTTAAATTTAAGTTTTTCGAGTGTTACTGCATTGGAGGCCGATAACATCAATGCGAATTTGTACGCCATCATTATAAATAAGCAAATTAGTATTACAGAAATAAGGCATATACATTCATACTAACACCAAATAGAAACCTAATTGTTTTAAAAAAAAAATTTAAATTTTTTTAACTGAAAAATGAAGTGACACAAAGCCAACGAGTTTTTTAGTTTTGATACCCTATGGGCAGTGTATCCTACTTTGAAACTTTTAAAACGTGGCAACCCTGTTTAATAGCCAAATAAAATTCCAACCAAACTATGCAGCCACTATTATTAATCTGAATGAATTTAAGGTAGAATGTCGATTAGGATTGACAATCGCTGATCAAAAGTTTTCTACAAATAAATTATAGATGGTACGAAGTTCACCGGGTCTGCTAGTCTATATACAAAGACGTAAGCAATATTTTTGCGGTACAATTTTAAAATATTTGCTCCATTTGCTACAAGTGTGGCAATATGTTAATCGTTGCAAAAGGTCTTGAGTAGTAGATAAGTAGACAATTCAAAATCAATTATATCGATTAATCAAACTATGAACTAATGTGCTGTAGCTATTTTTTGGGAGGTTTTTTACAATTTTCATTTACAATGGCCGAATTTTGGCCAGTAAACCTAGTAAACAATTATTGCTCGTTTAATAAGTCAGATTAGTGATAAATATTTCTCTCCTTAATCAATTATCGCTCACATTTATACACATGTCCATGTCATGCTTATTTTATTTATTATTTACGTTTTAGGTTAGTATGTTTGTATAATTTATTTTTTGTAACACATGCATAAAAAATATGTAATTTTGTACTAGAATAAGATACAAGAAAAAACTACTTTTCCGCACATATGACCACAAAATATTTTGTGCACGGGCTAGCATGTCGCCTGCATGTGAGATTTGTAGTTAAATCTATCCATATGTCTATCTATATATAATATTTTTATAGCACTAAAATATCAAAATAATAATTTAAATAACTTACCATATAGTAAAAACAATTTCAACACATTGCATCATTTGAAATTGCAAGAAACAAACACTTTATTTGGGTTTTCAAAGTTTACAATTTTGACAGCTCTTATTGGATTCCTATGTTTTTTTATAAAACCGGTAGTTGAATTCTTATGATTATTTTTTACCGGTAGTTGGATTCTTATAATTTACAATTATTACAAAAATATTTAAATACATAAATGATTAAATTAACAATTAAATAAATATTTATAAATTTTATGCACAAAAAATAGTGTGTATTACTAGTGCGAATGCGTTCTCCAAACGCGAGTTATTGCCGAACTAACTCTTGTTTGGAAAACACATTTGCACTAGTAATACAATCCCCTTTATGTAATCTATTTATTGATTGTTTTGCAATTTTGTAATTTATAATTTTAGTCTTGATAATGCTGTAATAAGCGAAACCGGTTGACGAATAAATATTGTGACGTGGAAAACGACAAAGTTTTGTGTTTCTTTTTATTTTATATAATGAATTTCCACAACGTTTTATCTATAGACAACATTAATTTTACTAAAAAATTAAGTTATAAAAGACCAAAAACTTTTTCTCAAACTCAACGAAGGCAGTATTATATTAATCATTAATTCATAAACCATAAATTGTAAAATACCCTCTGAACACATATGCCGATCTCAACATAGGCCTTTATCAAAATTTCAAAATGACAGAAAAATTTGCGAGCTGTATGTTCAAATAAAACTTTAATTTCTTTTAATTTGTAAATTAATCTAAATAATTATTTTATTACATTGTAATAGTTATGTACAAAATTTACAGTTTTCATTATGTTCGGTAGGATTAAACATTTAAATTCAGTCCAAATAGCTGACGGAATCATTTATTTAAACTACTGGTTCAACTGGTTTTGGCAAATGAACTCCCTGAATATGAAAGAAAAAAATTAGGTTGAACAACATTTACATATACATATGTTATGTTTCTATAAAACATAAAAAGAAAGTAATTATACTTACAACGGGTTGGAAACCATTTTTATCAGCAATATAATCTACACGATAGAGAACACTATCATCACCAACATATTCATAGAATCCTATTACTTTTAAAAATGACTCATTTTCGCCCAATTCAACTACTTGAGCGGTTTCTTGAGCAGCGATTTTGTTTTCAGTTTCATATCCAAAACTGTAACCATTATCACTCAGTTGTTTGACGTCAGATATAACTCTCCAGTGCCCTTCAGTATTTTTGTAATCGTATTTACGTTCAGGTTCAACTTCAACGAATCTTGTGGCTACGTTTCTGTTTGAAAAAAAATTATTTAATATTTTTGTCGGTCTTCTTAAAAAATACACTTACTGTACAACTGGTTGAACAAATTTTACAAGGACAACTGGTGCAGTCGTTGCAGGAGCAGCTGTTGTTGGTGCTTGTGTTGTTGGGGCAGCTGTGGTGGGAGCTGCTGTTTCTGGTTCTGGTGCTGGTGTTGCTACAACCTGTTTCACAACAAAAACAACTGGTGCTGGAGCTGGAGCTTCTGTTTTTACTACTTCAACAACTTCTTGTACAACAACTGGAGCTGGAGCTTCTGTTTGTGCTACTTCAACAACCTGTACAACAACTGGTGCTGGAGCTTCTGTTTGTGCTACTTCAACAACTTGTACAACAACTGGTGCTGGAGCTTCTTTTGGTGCTACCTCAACAACTTCTTGGACAGCAAGTGGTGCTGGTGCTTCGTTGCGGGCAACAACAACAACTTCTTGTACAACAGCTGGTGCTGGAGCTTCTTTTACTACTGGAGATACTCTTACAACTACTCGTGGTGCATCTGGAACATATCTCCCGTTATCACCGTTATATCTACCTGAATTATCTGGACGATATTTTCCATCATCATAATTTTGTGATGCAACTGCGCCAATTATTGCCAAAACAATTAACTAAACAAGATGTAAAATTTGGTTGATATTATCCATTTTGACCTAGTTATATATTTAGCTCTTACCAATTTCATTTTGATTGATATATATGTATATATATATACTTGACCGTTCAAAAATGAGTAGATAATGTTACTGTGGACAAATGAAAATTTACATCTATTATTTATACTAAATTGGACACAAAATTATCGCATCGTTAGAATTCGTATTTGTCCATAAATTTCATTGACATATATCTAGTTCTAAAATGTATGCGAAACGTAACTTTATTCATAATTTTATGCGTACATATGAAGGACTTTTACTGTTTTGTAGTATTTTAATGTTCAACAAAAAAAACGAGTTGAAACGTCAAACCGTTAAATAGATTGTTTGTGAAACGTTTCATATATACTTGTTTGATTCATATCGTAAGCACGTGGGTATAAGTCGATTTTATTTACCTTCCCCTAGAAGATGTATTTCATTCACAGAACATATTGAAACATGTGCAAACCACTTAAATGTATAAAAATATTTTTCGTGATATTATTTTAATTTACTTTAAAGCAAGTAAAGTAAATAAATATTCATAAATTAATTAGCTACTGATAAAACATTCAAAGATTTAGAACTTTCAAAAACTAGTCAATGATCATCGGAGTAAATATTGGAATTCGATGTTTAGTAGGTAACCAAATTTTCATCATCAATCAGAAACATGTTTTTAAAATATGTTGATCTATTCAAAAGCTAAAAACTATATCATAAAACATTACGAATAAAAAAAATTCAATCCAACTCCATATGAAATTAAAATTAAAAAATTGATTGGTAATAGTATATTACATAACAAGCTTGGAAAGTGAGTAATATCGTGCGAGTGAGAATCTAGATTTCCTTGCGGAAATCTCACGAGCTAAATATAGACACTTTCCAGCGAGTTTTGTACACTGTTTTTCCCACGACCATAAGAATTATTAGACATTATCATTAATAATTGATTTTTTAACATCATTTACAAAATTTATCGTGAAACAAAAGTTTTAGATTTATAAGAAACACGTTTTAGACCGTGAGGCAGCGTAGCATTTTGGTTAGTGATTTGATGCCGATTGGATATAATTTTTATAGATAGATTAATTATTTGTGATGTAGAAAATAAGAGTCAGTCGCCAGACTTGCGGGGGGTGTGGTTGTGGGGGAGTTTTAAACTGGTAAAAAAAACGAATTCCAAAAGTAATTTGATGCCACTTCAAAATGTGTATGATACATGTTTACACCATAACAATTGAAAAAAAAAGTGATCAGTTGATTGGCGAATGGGGGATTATAGGTCAGCTCCTCGTATGGAAGATCTGAATTCATTTTAAATTTGGACAAAATGGCGGGGGGTCTCCCGAACACCTTTAAGTTTAAATTTTCAATAACTTCTAATCCCGACTTATGAACTTACGAAAACTTGGTATATTAAGTTTTAGTACTGTTTCCAATATTTCTGCATACCAACTTCCGGTTTGACACTTCCGGTTAATAAGCTTTTTTTCAGGTTTTTATCCCTACTGTAGCCTACAATTACAGATCGATTATCATGAAACGTTGGTAAAAGCTTTCAAGTAACATAAGAAACATGTTATTAGCTTTTGCAGTATATTGGAGAGTTCGCACTGTAACTCGAAATATTGTGGACGTGTATTCTTGATTATCAGTGACAGTAAAATTTAAATTAAATTAAATCTTGGTTTATTATACAAAATAAATACAAAATAATTTCCCAATGTGTATATAAGCTAAAAACTTTAAACAATTAGTGTGGCAAATGTTTACAATAACATTTTACATAAATATAGTTTGATAAACTTCATTTTTGAAACAAAAATCCATAATATATTAATGAATAAATTCAATTTGTGTGAATAAGGTTAAACAGATTGTCTGCCTGTTTGTGTTGGTAAATTAATTAACGGCACTCCTCTACTACGTATACTATGTATCAATTTCGATTAAATTTAACATTATTTAAAACGTAATTGCTTTGTGCAAAAAGTGTCTTTCATAAAGTATATAATACAAAAATATTATTTAGTTTCAAACTTATAAAAATCTAACTAAAAACAAAAACAAGAGTTAAAAGGAAAACAATTAGTGCTAAATTGTATTTATATACAAACCGTTTTGAATTCAGTTAAACAAGTATTGTGTGACCTTGTCCATCAAATCAGATAAAAACACTTTTATTGTTAAATAAAATTAAAAACAAAAAAATACTATATGGGAGACACAGGAAAACGTCAAAGTGATGATATGTCACCAGATCCACCACCAAATGCAAAAAAAAGTACAAAATTTAAACCAAATAGAGGTGGGGAAAATGAGTTTGGAGCAGCTAATGAATGCGTTTGGTAAACTTCTGGATGCAAAAATCGAACACCTGGCGAGCAAGACGGAGTTAAGTCAATTTAGAGAAGAAAATTCACTGCTTAGAAATTCTGTAGCTCAAATTTCTGTGGACCATGATGTTTTACAGAGAGCTGTAGAACGAATGGATAATTATAATCGAAGACATAATTTAATTCTTGCGAATATCCCTCACACAAACAATAATGCGAACGAGCGTGTCATAAACTTCTGCCAAGAAGTACTGAAGATAGAGGATATTACCATTACAAAAGCCTTTATAATGGGAAAATCATCAAATATACTAGCGGAATTTAGATCGTCAGAAGATGTATCAGTTATCCTTGCCAGTTGCAATATACTGCGAGGAACTAGAATGGCAGTATATAAAGACTTTTCTAAAGCAACGCGTGAAAAAAGATCAACTTGATTTAGAGTACAAAAGGAAATGAAGTCATTAAATAAAGCAATTAAAGTTAAAATAACAAATGATGGCCTTGTCATAGGGGATTTACAGTTTACTTTAATCGGCAGCAGATTGATTGGAGCATCAAACCAAGATTTAGAAAAGATAAATAATTTATACCAACATGACCTGTAAACCCTTTTTAATAACGTTCAAATCTCAAAACAGATTTCTAAAGATCTTAGGGAATAGCAATCAAAACCGGTCCGCCGCACGGTGGGCTGAAAATCGCCTTTTATAGACATAGGAATCTAAAGTGGCAAGTGCTAGATTTCTTACCGGATATCGCTTCTATTAGTTATTACTATATACAAAAATGATACATGAATTAAATCTGCACAAAAACGAAGGACTTTTAATTTTTTTACGAAAAATTTGTATGAAGCTAGAATGAAAAATCTAATTATCTCTTAAACGGCTAGGAAAACCGTAATATCCTTACAGGTAGTTATAGTACTAATTATTTATGATTTTTTGACGTACTCCACATAACGGTTGTCACTGCCGATTTTTTTAAAAATCATCAAAATATTTTTAATTATTTTTAACATATGAAACGGTTCCTTTTCGTGTTTAAGTTGAGAAACACATACTTTTAACAACACATAATATAAAATAGCATCACCTGTCTATCTCCAAAAGATTAGGCGGAGATTTATAGTACACCCGCACTTAGACAAGTACGTTTTGCTTTTAATTTAAACAAAGTTTTGCTTTTAATTTAAATTGTTCACATCTGTGTAACTGTTAACACTAAAAATATTTGTTCTGTGATTTTAAATCGTATTTAAAGTTTAATCACCAATTTAGACTTGTTTGTTCTTCTGAAAAGTGAGAGTACTTCATTTAATCATGAAGTATTGTTTGGTGCAGTTGTATCCCCCATAGGCGATTGCCTTTCTGCCGAAGATCGAGTAACTGTCAAAGAATTTTGTCGAAGATTTACGCGAGCTGCTGTACAGAGGTGGCAAAAATCCAACAGATTCCTTGACAATTTCAGAAGACTGTACGGAAATTGGCTGCAAGCAAATATTGACTGGCCAAGTTGTGTGCAAACTTTAGCTAATCAAGAAGAAACTGTTGATGATATACACACAATCTCTCAAGAACTATCGATATCAGCGTCCGTTAGTGCTGTTGGGACAATGACAAAAAGGTCCCGAAAACCATTTGAAGATCTGGGAAGCAAACAGAAAAAGAGAATATCTGATGACCATGCATGCGAAGATTCCAGTGAATTGGCATATGCAGCTGCAGCACGTTTAAAAGAAGAAGGGCATAAGGATATCGCATCAGTGATCGAATATATGATGAAAAATCCTCAAGCAGCGGCTAAAATTAGTGAGAGGCTTAGAAAACCAGTGAAAAAAGCTATGTCTACACCAGAGAAAGCGCTTGGATTGCTTCTTTCACTAAAACTGTCAAAGTGGCAATATATTACGTTGCGAGAGGCTGCGATTCGCGAAGGTGCTAAGGATATATATTCATCTTACTATAAAGTGCAACAGACTAAGCTTAGTTGCTACCCTCCGAAGCAATCAGTGTCAGTTATGGACTCATCGGCTAGAATTACACTTCAAGCTTTACTGGACATCACGGTAAGGAGGATTCTTCAAAATCTTTCTGACGATGTGCAAAATAAGCAGCTGAAGCTGATATCCAAGTAGGGATTTGATGGTGCCTCCAACCAAAGCCGGTACAAGCAGAAAATGGAGCGCGAGCAAGATGATTCAAGCATTTTTATGACCTCTTTGGTGCCACTAAAACTGACAGATGGAGATAATACTTTATGGACGAACCCAAAACCATGCTCAGCTTTGTATTGTCGTCCAGTCCAGTTTACTTTTGTAAAGGAGAGTGAAGCAATTATAATTGATTACAAAAGACAAATGGATGATGAAATTAAGGCTCTTATCCCCACAGAGAGTAATAATAGTAACAGGGTGACTCATCAACTAATGATGACAATGATCGACGCTAAAGTCTGCACGTACCTTTCTGAAGCCAGATCAAACGCATCGTGCTACTTGTGCTTAGCAAAACCAACAGAAATGAACCGATTAGATGTTGTAACATCGAAGACTGTGTGTTCTAACATATATGAATTCGGCTTGTCATCCCTACACTCCCGTATAAATTGCATGGAATGTCTGTTACATATTGCGTACAGACTTGACTTCAAACAGTGGGCAGCGAGAAGTAATGAACACAAAGAAATGTTGCAGGCAAGAAAAAAAAATCCAATATAAATTCAAAGATGAGCTCAATCTGTTGATTGATTTAGTAAAACAGGGCTCGGGAACCACCAATGACGGCAATACCGCAAGAAAGTTTTTCGAGTGTCCCAATAAAACTGCAGCTATTACCGGGTTGGATGAAGAGCTCATAAAAAGATTTGTTGTGATTTTGCAAGCAATAACATCTGTCGAGAAGATCGATGTCAACAAATTTAAAGATTTTGCCCGCAAAACAGCAGAAAAGTACGTGGAATTGTACAACTGGTATTACATGTCGTCAACCGTACATAAATTATTAATACACGGGGCTGACATAATCGAGAAAAATGATATTGTGCCAATTGGGGCTCTCTCGGAAGAAGCCTCAGAGTCCCGAAATAAAGACTTTAGGAGATTCCGGGAACATCATTCGCGGAAACGAAGCAGGCAAGAATCTAATCAAGATATTTTAAATATGCTTATTGTTTCCTCTGATCCTTTACTAAGTGCACAAAGGCCTAAGTTAGATAGCAAGAGAAAACAGAGCTTTTTTTCTGAAACTCTCGACTTGATTCAGTTTCAAGAAACTGAGTTTGAGTTTTTAGATGAAACTAGCTTGGATTCTGACTCAGAATTGGATTCTGACAACGAGAGTGATGAAAATTCGTAATTTTTCATAAAAAAATATGAATTTTCATCACTCTCGTTTATTTTTTTTAATGTTTTTTTTGTTATTTATGTCAGATTACTGTACCAATACGTTTAGTTATTAATTTACTTAAATATTTTGTATAATTGTATTTTGAATAATATTTTTAAAGCTTAAAATAAACGGATAATTCTTATATTTTTCTTGTTTTTTATATTCGTAACCCAAATTAATTACATTGATAATATCGACTTTCTTAGGATAGACACTAAAAGAAACCGTTTTATATGTAAAAATAAATAAAAATATTTTGATGATTTTTAAAAAAAAATCGGCAGTGATAACTGTTATGTGGAGTACCTTAAAAAAATAGTAAATAATTAGTACTATAACTACCTGTAAGGATATTACGGTTTTCCTTGCCGTTTAAGAGATAATTAGATTTTTCATTCTAGCTTCATACACATTTTTCGTAAAAAAATTAAAAGTCCTTCGTTTTTGTGCAGAATTGATTCGTGTATCATTTTTGTATATAGTAATAACTAATAGAAGCGATATCCGGTACGAAATCCAGCACTTGCCACTTTAGATTCCTATGTCTATGAAAGACGATTTTCAGCCCACCGTGCGCCGGATAGAAAATAAAATAAGTGTCATAAACAAACAAATTAAAATTCAGTCATATAATATTAATGGTTTAGCTAATAAGTTACTATTTCCTAGTTTTTTCGAATATTTAAAACAATTTGAAATTTTCTTGCTATTTGAATCGTGGGTAGAGGCATGTAATACGGATCGTTATAAAATTTTTTTAGTGGTTTCAGGCTACACTGGATATCGGCAACCAGACAAAATAGGTTTGGTCGAGCACAGGGTGGATGTGTGTATGGGCTTAAATTAAATACTGTCGAAGCGAATCAACTGAAATTTCGGAGTCAAGGTGATATGGTTTACATCTCTTTTTTAGCAAATAACATACATTACAGCATTTTACCAATATACTTAAACTGCAATAAGTGAAATAGTGAATTTGGAAGTTTAATTAATTTTTTTTTTTCAGAACTAAACCGTATTAAAAACATTATTATATTAGGAGATGCTAATGAGAGGATAGGGGAAGGTCAAATATTAGATCAAGAAGTTATGGGAATAAACGCAGAAGTCGCGGAAATTAGATTATCTAAAGATAAGGTATTAAATAACAGAGGGAAACGTTTCTTAGAAATGGCAGAGAACATTGGAGGGGTAATTTTAAATGGTCGAACGAGGGATGATCTTAATGGAGAATTAACCTTCATTGGGACAATGGGCTCGTCGGTGAACGACCTTTGTGTGGTGCCGATTGACTTTTTAAATCTAAAGTTCAAATTTTATGTGGAAAGTAAAAATTTCTCCGATCATATGCCACTATTAATAGATGAGTGTATCCAAGCAGCCCCAGAAAATGCACTAAATCTTTTGCCAAAGCTAAATTGAAGCAAACAGAACCCAATAGTCTTTCGTAATGCAATAGAACAAGTATTAAACAACACCTCCACAAGAAATCCGGAAACAAATTTTGACATCCCTTTACTCACTAATATAATTTATGAAGCTGCAAAATATGACTGCAACTGCAAACCGGTTCACTCCAAAAACAAAGTATTAAAACAGAAATGGTTTGAATATGAATGTCTAAGAGCAAGAGCTAAATCATTTAGGCTTCTGAAATTATGCAAAAAATCGGGTTCGAATACGGTAAGAGAGTTGTACTGTTAGGCGAATGACATTTTCAAGAAACTTTGCTATAATAAGAAACGAAATTATGATATGAAGCTGGTAGAAAGTCTTTGCAAAATCTAAAACCAAAAAGATTGGGGATCAGTTGTAATAATACAGAGACCTGTTTTATACCGGGATTGGTAGTTTTAAGTACGAATTCGCATGGGACCATATTTCAGGGAAAATCTCAAGACAAAGTTATTTAACACATCCCCGACTAGAATTCTTATTTCGGTTCGAATAAGGATGATGTTTGGCCAACCAAACTGGGCATTCGGCCCTAATGAGCATTCCATATGACGACCTCATGCTGAAAGTAACGCATGTCCACATTCGTATTCCATTTGGACTAGCTAATGTGGACTGCATCTAAATTTGTGCTGCCAAAGAATATTTTCTGAATGCAGCAAACTCAGAAAAAAGAGATAGCTTATTTAACGTAAAGTATATGTAAATTTAACTGAAAATGACGTACGAATTGAGCCAGCGTAGCCATAAGTTAATTAAACAAAATTGACAAAGTAAAATCTACTTAAAAGCATCGTAAAAAGGTCAGTTTTTAATTAAGCTTGTGCAAAAGCAAATTTTACGTAGACCACAAGTAAATATTTAAAAATATGTATAGCCCTAACGTAGCGTTATGTAATTTCGCTAGTAGCACATTAACTATTTGCTACGTAAAACAGACAAAGTGATATGTAAAAATTGAACTATTTTAGTAAAATTTACATCTCAGCAAGCACACCGCAATTTTGGGCTGTTATGCTACAATTATGCTACCATATTGTCTCACCAAAAAAATTAAAACAAAATAAATTTTTTTGCAATTATTAATCGTTTTTTTATCAATTCAGGAGGATTATACACGGTAATGATAACAGCGGTTAAGAAGGGCCCTGTAAAGATAAAATGCTATTTATTATTAATACTTACTTTGGACTTAACCCGGATTCGATCCCCAGACCTCTGTGTACAGATGTAAATTTACCAGTAAAATATTTTTATGGTAATTTTACCGTAAAATTACCGGTAAGATTGGTAAAATTGGTAAAATAGGTAAAATATAGGTTTTTTGCACATCTACAAAAATGGAAAAAATCCTGGACCAACTGGCTACAACGATGACAGCTTTCTTCACTGTTATATGTCGAAGTTATGTGTTTGTAAGGACAATACCATATTCATAAATGTTTACGTATTAGTATTACACATGGAATGGAAATATAAAAACATTTGAACGGGGTGCACAAATTCAAAAAGTGAGTCTACAGAAAACCAAGCATATTCATTGAAACTTAATATATGTTCAAACTATAAGCGATGCATCCCAATCTAAATAAATGCTACTTTCATTGCATGTGGTAGGAAAGTAAGCCCGGTTCAATGTTTTTCAGCATTGATAATTGTCAACGACATTAAACGTGTGATGTGTCACTTCAGATGTGCCACAACGGACGATGGGATGGTTACATTAATTACGCATGTAACAACCACATTCTAATTCGTGCATTGTTTCATTCATGGGAAAAATATAAAAGGCAAATGGCTAAAAAAATTTTTTTTTTCTCAAACTCGAAACCAAAATTTATAATGAAGGGCTGATAATGTTTCGTTGCGTTGTGTGTTCTTAACCGTTTGAGAATTCCATCGATCTGCTGCTGTTGCTGCTTCGTTTAAAGCGAAATTGCAACGCGAACGAAATTGCTTTCAAATTATTTCCAAATATTCTAACTTACTATATAAGAATCACGATTTGTGAGAAAACGAACTATACTTGCGGCCAACAACAAAGACATCTATCTATTAACTTCACAATATTATTCAATCTAACATTCAAAGCGAAGAAATAATATAGAAATCCGTCTACACTGCTTCTGCTATAGAGCCAAATGAAGCATTTTGTTTTTCCAACAGAATGCTTTTAATTCACTCGATCTGTCACAACACGTACTGCAATTGAAAAACAATTCACCGCAGTGTACCGATGAAATGCATAAGATTTACTCTTTTATTCGTATCAATTGCTCGCCACTGCATAAAGACAAACTGCTGAGCCAAACTGCATATCATCTGAAATGAAATGATTTGCTGGAATCAATAACCTTGGCTAGCACCAATCTACAACTGTTTGAAGTTGAAGTTGAAGTGTTCAATACCTCAGATTGGTCTAAGATCTAGGTTTTCAAAGGCATCTTGTTGTGCTAAATATTCTTGTTGTAATAAATATTCTATAATTTCACAAAAAAAGCACAAACTTTGATTAAACAAAGGTTAATCAAATTTTACTGCAATTTTACCAATTTTACCGAGCCTAAGTAATATTACGTAATATTACCAGTTTTACCGGTAATTTTACCATGGGTAATATTACCTTTACATCTGTACCTCTGTGTACAAGGCAGCAACATTAACCATTCGTCTATCTAAATAATTATTTACGTCAATTTATTTATGAATATTATGTTGATGTTTAAGTTTAGGACGGCCGAGGGTTCGATTCCCAGACTAACCACTACTTATTTTTTATTACATTTTTATTATTTTTTTTAAAATAACACAAAAATGATTCCCGCCTTACTTCGGCTAATCTGTCAATTGCATTATACGGTTGACATTCGTGATTTCAAGTTCATACCTATCTTGAGGATCCTACTATTTATCCTTATGGAAGCCTTATGACGGTTCCGAACATAAGCTGCATTTGAGTATTTTCTTGACCTGCATAATGACGAGATAGTGCCGCGGTTAACAGGCCTTCCGAAGTTGGGCATATTATTAGTCGTCCTAATGACGAGGTCACTCCATAATTGTTAGGTTTTCCAAATTTTGGTATTCCTCATTCGGCCCGAAAATATTTTTAGGTCTGCCGAAATACAAATTCTAGTCGGGTCATATTTAATAAAGCAAGATAATCTAATTTAATTTATCCAAAAAAATTATATACGTAAGTCTTAAAATAAGGATGACCTTCCAAATTCCACAGTTCGCAACCATAATAATTTTAACATGCTTACGTTGTGTAATATGCGAGTCCAAAAATTTTATTACAATCTTGAATACCTAATATCCGTGAAAATGTCAGATGTACCGTTTTAGTTATTAACTCAACTGTTGAATATTGGTGTATTTTGTATTAATTTCCAATCAACCTTAGTTGTTAAGTTACCAGCAAGTTTTCCATTTTTTTTTATTATTTCCATGATATTTAATTACGAAAAGACCATATAACAAAATCCCATTGGTTTGCTCTTCTTTGTATGTATGATAAACTACGAGAATCGTTGTTTATGGTTCAATATAATAAATAAGTCCACTTACGTTTTACCCAGTTTTTGCACGAAACAACCTTCCACACTTATTACTTCATCAATCAAAAAAAACACTAAACAATTTCATTATTATTATAATTATATATATATATTTTTTTCCTTTTTTTTTCTGAATTCATAAATTAGTTTTACACTTAATTATTTACTTTTGGATGACAAACTATTTTTGTTTAGTAATAGGACAACCACAATACATGTACAGTAATCCCTCCGACTGCGCGGTAGTTCGGTTCTTCAAAAACAGCGCGCAACACAAAACCGCGCAATGTGAACCCTATTTTGTATGGAAATACAGGGTTACGTTCCAAATATAAGAAAAAATTTCAAAAAATCAATCAAAACTTTTTATTCAGCAAAAAATTAATACATATATGTACATAAACATAAAATCCTATATATAAACCTATATATAAACATAAAAACAAGTATTACTTCAACGATTTTTAAATAAAAAAACATTTCATTAATTAAAAAACAAATTAAATTAAACATAAATAATATTTCAAAAAGAACATAATTTTAAAAAAATAATGGAATCTATTTAGTAAAAATCTTCTATCGATAATTCCTACTATTCTGTTTTTTGTATGAAATTTTATAACGGTAAAATAAAATTTAATACAAACATTAGAAGAATAGCAGAAATTTTTAGTAGAAGTTTTTACTGAATAGACCTCATTATCAATCGTATTAATTTGTGAAAATTTTAAGCAATAAAAAAGAATCAGTCACTGCTACATGGTGTGCTGGTGTGCTTTCTCGTCTTTGAAAAAAGTTAGTTATTTCAGATTGTTTAACAGTTTTTTTCTTTTCTTTATAAACTTTTTCATATGGATCCAAAGCAGCTGTTAAATGTCTTCCAAAATTTAAAACACGCTCCACATCACGGTCCATGTCAAGAGCCTTCTGTTGAAGCTGACTACCAAGTTGTAAAAGGTTCGCTAAATTTTCGGTGGTAAAATTATTAGCACTTATAACTTCTACTTCTTCTTCACTTTTATTATTTTTATCGTTATTGAACTGGCTTAAAATATCATCAACAGTCATATTTGCTTCATGAATATCTTCAATGATTTCCACAATATCTTCCGATACTAATGCTTCAAAACCGTCACCACCAATTGTTTTTCCTAATGTTACAATTTCCGAAATATCTGGCATCTCAACCGTAGCTGCTTCAATGCAACTTTCTGGTCATATTTTCTTTCAAATAGCATTCATCGTCGAGTTTTTAACCTCGTCCCAAGAATATTTTATATTTCTTACAGCAGATAAAATATTGTACTGTTTCCAAAAGTCACGATTTGATACATTATCTTTCCCATCAGTAGCCTCAATCAATTTCTTAAAAGTTCTTCTCAAATAATAACGTTTGAATTCGGCGATGATACCTTGGTCCATCGGCTGTATTAACGATGTTGTATTTGCAGGTAGAAATATTACCTTAATATTTGGGTTTAATTCAGCCAAATAGGCTGGGTGACTTGGTGCATTATCAACAATTAATAGAATCTTAAAAGCAATGTTCTTTGATTTGCAATATTTTTCAGTTTCAATGCAAAAACAATTCAAAAACCAGTTCTCAAAAATTTTCGCGGTCATCCATCACTTTTTATTCGATACTCAATGAACTGGAAGTGAGTCTTTTGATACTCCTTTAAACGCACGTGGGTTTTCCGCAGTATAAATTAGTAATGGTTTGGTTTTGCAATCACCAGCTGCATTTCCACATAATAAAACTGTCGATCTCTCTCTTGCTACTTTATAACCTGGAGCCGTTTTTTTACCCTTGGAAATAAAAGTCCTACCAGGCATTCTTTTCCAAAATATGCCAGTTTTGTCTGCGTTGAAAACTTGACTTGACAAATATCCTCCTTCGTCAATAATACTTTTTAGGGTTTTTGGATATGAAGAGGCATCCAATCGGTCAGCACTCGCTGCTTCGCCTGTAAATTTAATATTGTGAAGATTTTGACGATGTTTGAATTTTTCAAACCAGCCTTTGCTGGCTTGAAATTGAATTTTTTCTATATCAGATGTTCTAGATTCTTCGTCTTGTAAACGTTCAAAAATTGATGACGCTTTTGTTCGAATAACATCTGAATTTAGAGGCACCCGCTTTTGGCTTTGTTCTTCTATCCAGGAGCTGATCACTTTTTCAGTTTTTTCAATTAAAGGATTTCTAGATTTTTTTACAACTTTTGTGGATATTGATGTCGAACAAGCAAACGAACTTTTTATTTTTCTGCAGTTGATTTTATTCTTCTTATGCTAGATTCATTCATATTATATCTATGCCCCAATAATGAAGTTTTTTCACCGTTTTCTATTTGCTTTAAGATTTCTATCTTTGCTTCTAAAGTTAAAACTTTTCTTTTTCCGTTTTTTTCATTTTAATATTTGACTGTTGAATAAATTAAAATGTTTTTGTAATTTATGAAATCACAAAAATCGTAAATTCTACTTATACTTATTTATTACTATATTAAACACGTCTTAATTTCAATGTGGTTATTTCTAAAGCGACCACAATAAAACTGAAACAGTATAAAAACTAATGGAAATATATTGAAAATAAAACTTCTAGGAAAAATCCCTTTTTTTTAATTCAATGTAATTTTACGAAATTCGCCTACAAATTCTAAGAAAAAATTTTAAAATACTTCTTTTATTTGATTGTACTTTTACATTATGCACATCGTATGTAAAAACATATTCGAAAAAAAAATAAAAAGCCGTGCAGTGTGAAATTTTAATCGCGCAGTGTGAAAATGAGTATTGAAAACTCTACTCGCGCAGTGTAAAACGCGCTATGAAAACCCGCGCAGTTGGAGGGATTACTGTATAATTATTTTTCTTCTTTTTTTGTTTGTTTTCTTTTCTATTATTCATTTTTAAATTTTTTTATTCTTTATTCTGAATTCACCAAAAATTAGTTCATTAAAAGAAAAATACAATTCGCATCCATAAAAACCATAATTATTAAGATGACCGAATCGCGAGACAACAAAAAAAAATCAGACCTTAACGGTCCAATTTACTGATATCGTCAAAACAATTCCAACAATAATTCGTGATCAAAGATCATGTTAATAAAAATGAACACAGATCATGGAAAAACACTTTAATTAATTGTTTAAGAAATATCACGATCAAAGAACTAATACAAAAACTTTGTTGGATGTTTTATATTCACGGTTTTATTCATATCCGAAACTGGACTAATTTTTGATTGAAAATCAGTTAATAATTCCAATAAAATGATTACAAAAATCAATTAATAACTAACTAAATAAATATTTCTCCCACGCTTATATATAATTATTTTAACCGAGAAAGAACACATATGTAGATCTAATCGCTCTGGTTTTAATTCTTTCTCGGCAATTAACTAGGATGATTGGTGCTTTTAATTCAATACTAATACAATAAAGATGCTCAATTGCATCAAAAGAGAGATTAAACATTGGTAATTAAACTAATAACCCGATCAATAGGATCACTGTTATACACAGCTGACTGATAAATAGGTCAAATTTTTTTTATATATATGTTGAGATTTATTATTTACCAGTTGTTATTAAGATCAGCTGTTTTATGTTTGAAAATATATGAAAAGCGTTAAAAAAAAATTAGATGCAATTGTGTGGTTGGTTACGCTGAGGTAAAAAAAGAAATATTAAACAAGAATGGGTTAGAATAATACGGATCTAAACTACTGAATATTACTGATCGGATTTACTGAATTGGTGGTTCATTACACAATTTAATGAAGCTAGGACGCGTTGAGCAGTGACGAATCGCGACGAAGGTTAATTAAAAAAAAAAACCACCATTATAAATACCTCGAGCAGAACACGAATTGTTGAGTCGAATGCTCCTCACGAGATATCCACACTTACAGCAATTGCATGATGAAGGAAAAAAAAAATTTAAAAATTTCGATGTTGTATCAAAACCGTTATAATTTGATATCTTTAGCATGGTAAGTGCCTATGGGTTTACCATCTAGATTTGTACATTTGTAGAGGACATTACCAACATTGCTTTCGATTATGGCTGGTGAAAACTTTGGAGCCAGTTTGGCTGAAAACTTATTCGCGGCATCACTCAGATGGTGTTGTCGCACCAAGACTCTTTGTTGTGGCTGAAACGTCCGTGGTCGTGTCCGTAAATTATAGTGTTTTTGAAATTTTTCAAAAGCCATCTTTAAATGTTGTTGTATACGTGACCTGATGATCGCCAATTGGTCTGCATGATCCAGCTCCACATCCATTGGTTCACCAAGGCTATTAAGAGTACGAAGTGTTTGATATGTTTTCCCATCTGATATCGGGTGTTGTCCAAACAGTGCGCGATATGGAGAGTAACGAGTTGTGCTATGCACAGCTGAACGAAGTGCATAAGCGATCTCTCCCAGATGAGAGTCCCAAGTGTTGTGCTGACCCTTAACATAGGCTCGGATGGCGGTTAAGATCGATCTGTTGACCCGTTCTGATGCGTTGCTCTGAGGACTGTAGACTCCAGTCTTGATATGTTGTATGCTGAATTCGGACAATAGAGCTTGGAAAGATTGGCCAAGCCACTGCTGACCGTTATCGCTGTGCAGAAACTCCGGAACACCGTACGTTAAGAAGACTTCGCTCCTCAGATATTCATTCACAAAAGGTGAGGTTGCATTTCTTAGAGGTTTGAGCAATACCAATTTAGAGAGATGATCAAGAACAATCAAGATCACTGTATTCCCGGATTTTGATCTGGGATACGGACCCAAAAAATCGATGTATATGCGCTGCCATGGGCGTTCAGTTACAAACCTACCTTGTATTGGAGGTCGTAATGTTTGGTTTGTGGCCTTTGTCTGTTTGCAGACATCACAAGACACCACATAGTCGTGGACTTGAGACGCCATGCCAGGCCAGTAGTATAGTCGACGAAGACTTTCTAAGGTCTACTTCACTCCACCATGCGCAGCTATACAATTGTCATGATGTTACCTGATCAAATCTGTAGTTAACGGTTTCGGTATCCACAGTTTCCACACTGGCAGATCGTTAGGCACTGCATCAGCTTTAGGTTCTATTCGAAGATATAGCTTTCCATCCACATGTTTCACCAATGGAAAATCTTTGGGAGACATTTGGACTTTGGCTATCAGGTCTAAGTAGTCAGTGTGTCGATAACCTTCAATGTCTGTTTTCGAAATGATATTATGATGAGCGAGTGCTTCGGCAAATTCCTCATGCGTGTCGTCGTACAAACGAGACAAAGCATCAGGTACTACGTTTTGGGTCCCTTTATTATGAATTATGTCAAAATTCATGTGTTGGAGTTTCAAACTCCATCTAGCTAACCGGCCACTCAAGTCTTTCTGTGACATAAGCCACTTCAGACTTGAGTGGTCGGTCACAATTGTGAATTTGTGACCCTCCACGTAGGCCCTGAACTTCTTTACGCTGAGGATTGCCGCAAGACACTCCAGCTCAGATACCGAATAATTGCGTTGCGCTTTATTCAGTTTTCTAGACATGAAGGCTATCGGACACTCCTGACTTTCATTATCAAGTTGATACAGTACGCTACCTATCCCTGTCATGCTAGCGTCACATCTTATAAAGAATTCTTTCTTATAATCCGGGTTTATCAAGACTGGAGCCACAGTCAACAAGTGTTTCAAATTGTCAAAAGCGGTCTGAGCTTCTACAGTCCAAACCAGCTTTTTTGGTCCTTTCTTTAAAAGATCGGTAATCGGTGCGACCACGCTCGCGTAGTTAGGGATGAATCGCTGGTACCATCCCACCATACCTAAAAGACGACGAACTTGTTTGACGGTTGTTGGAGCTGGGTATTGCGCCACAGCTCGTACCTTATCTGGATCCGTTCGTAGACCACCTTCCCCGACCAAGAAACCCAAATACTTAACCTCCCTAAGTACAAACTTACTTTTTTGTAAGTTGATTGTCAACCCTGCTGTTTTAAAAAATTCGGACACTTGAGAAAGAAGTTCTATGTGTTCCTCGAATGTTGAGGAGACCACCAGTAGGTCGTCTAAATAGACGAAGATACTTTCGTGATACCGATGAGGTATCACTTTATGCATCAGTAGACACATTGTCTGGGGGGCATTGCACAGTCCAAAAGGCATAACCCTAAACTGATACAATGGCCTCCCAGGCACTGTGAAGGCTGTTTTATCTCGGGATGTTTCTGCCAAAGGAATTTGCCAGAAAGCATCCTTAAGATCTATGCTGCTTATGTACCTCGTACTATTCAGCCGGCCCAACAAACCATCAATTAAAGGAAGCGGGTATGCATCCTTCTTTGTTAATGAATTGACCCGTCGCGAGTCGAGACACAACCGGTTTTTACCGGAAGATTTTTGGATCAACACCACTGGCGAGCACCAAGAACTAGAACTCTCCTCTATCACTCCTAATTGAAGCATTCGGTCCAGCTCGGCATAGATTTTTGATTGAACTGCTGGCGATGTAGGGTAATGCCGCTGTTTAACAGGTGCACTATCCCCAACATCGATGGCATGTTCAACCAAAGAAGTCTTACCAAGACCTAATACTTCATACGAAGGAAAAGAATCCTTGACATTCTTTAGTTCTTGTTGCTGGTCAGGGGTGAGATCGTGTGTAATTGTATCTGGAGACTCACTCGGTGTCAACGCACTAGCAATAGAAGGAGTGACACCAAAATACCTCCAGAAATCGATGCCCAGGTAGAACTCCTCATTCAGACTAGGGGCTACATAGAAACGAAAAGATTTAGTGAAGCCATTAAACGAGATAGGGGCGTCGACATATCCCAATATTTGATTACGTGTGCCATCCGCTGTGCGGATGGTAGATGTTAATTTTTTATAAGAAATGTCGGCGTGGTTTAACAATTCTAAGGAATTTCTTCCTAGAATGCTGATAGTGGCTCCACTATCCAATAGTCCGTAGACATTTTTGTTAAAAATTTTGATGAAAGCGTGCGGCCTAGGATCGTTTTGTCCATAAATCACAGAAGAGACACATGCCTTATTTAGAATTTTTCGCGTTGTCAGATACTTACGAAAACGTTTGAGGCGCGTTAAAGATAATTTTTTTCGGCGAAAGGTAGCTTGAACCGAGATGGAAATTGGTTCGCTGTGTGTATCTGCTGATGCACATAAGTTATTTGCCGACTGTTCGTTAAAATTTGGCGAAGTTGTGTCTGAGTTTACTTTTGTTGATTTGGTTCGGGCTCGCAAGATGTGCTCGCATCTTTCATCTGGACTTGGGGGTATGTAGCTGGTTGAATCGGGGGTACGGTTCCCGAATTCCGTACACCCCGCCTCATGTTTAAATTCAGGGATGGATGACAATCTGTGCACTTAGGGTAAGTCACCTCAGGCTTACCACACCTGTAGCAATAAAGCTTTATCTGGTTCCTTGGACAATCTTTGGCCAAGTGACCAATGTCCTTGCATCTATGGCAAATAGGATGCTCGTGCATTGGTGATGCCATTTGTATAGCAGGTCTAGAATTAGATGTTTGTCTTCTAAGCAGGCGTGGTGGTACTGCATATTCTTCCACATAAGGATGATTGCTAGATGGTCCTGGCTCATCATCCTCGGTTTGGTGAAGTTCACCAATCCGCAGGTGACCAGTTGTTCTTGATGTTGCAGACATCGATAGCCAGAGCTTCTCGAATTTTTGACACAAAACTCTCAGATCTTCGAGAGTTGTGACAGTTGCGGCCATAGTTGCGTTTTTGAGTTCGGACGTCATCCCTTCACGTACAATTTCGATTATTTCCCTTTCTGGAAATGGTTGTACCAAACGTCTGTTCAGTGAACTGACCTTGACAATGAACTCGTATATCCCTTCTCTTGGCTTCATCTTTCGGTTGAGAAGTGCTCTCAACACTGCTTTGTCGTCCGTAAGAGTTCCGAACGTCCGAAGTAATCCTTCTCGAAGTACTGGGTAGGTAACCACCTGATACTCATGAGTGAGATTCAGGTAGTATCGATCTGCGGCCCCTCGAAGGTATCGGGGAACTATGGACCTTAGATCATCCCAGTCCACCCGATCCCTTCGGGCGGCCGCCTCGATCCTGTGTACGAACTCATGGGCATCAGGTGATGACCCATCCCCTGCAAAGAAAGGAAGCCAATTTGAATAAAAATGACTCAAGTTCCGATGTCGATGTTCCCGATACTCTTCACGTTGAACCACTGGAGCTAGTGCTGGTAAGGAGGTGGAGCTAAAGCTGGATCATTGAAAGGATCGTTCACCTGTGAAGATGGACTTAATTGTACCTGAGCAAAGTTAGTAACGATCGGATTATGATGGTGGTGACTATAGTGAACCTCTCTCTGTGTTGGTCGACGCTCTGTCATGCCATGGATCAGATCTCCGAGTGGTTCCATGTGTATTGGAGTTGACCTGCCTAATGGTTCTTGGACCGATACCTGTTTCCTTTGAGGTTGTTCATCTCGAATTCTGCAACTATCTGCTGGTTGATTAAGTAAAAAGTTAATCCTCTCCCAGGCTGATGTTAAGTAGGAAGTTGCAAAGTTGCGATTTGGAATCACTTCTTTTCTGTTTCCCAATCGTTCCGTTCTATCAACGTAGTGCTTAATGCGATTTATTAAGCCTTGCAATTGGTGTTGATCCACTGGTGGAACTAGACCCCTCGCTTCACGAGACAAGAATATTCCAGCAGTGACAATCATCTCGCTTTCTTCGAAAAGATTCATAGCATGAGACTGTATTGATATGCGTGCGGCTGGGTTAGACACAGCTTCGCGCAACTCTTCCATCCAATTTCCACTGTCAAAGAGGATACCTCGTAGCAAACACTCGACGGCCAACTCAGCATCGTCCAGCCCAAAGAAGGGATGATCGATGGATAACACTACCATTTTATTTTACCTGTAGGATGGATGAGAGAAAAGACGAGAGAAAGTGGACCAGTTCAGTTACCCAAAAAAAAAATTATGAAAGCAAAAACGAGAAGCAGTCAGAAAAAAAAACAAATCCACGACTTCGCGAAAATATACGACAATGATGAGACTTACATATGTTTTCCCTCCACGTTGTACAAGAAATTTACGTAATTCTAGAATTTTTTTTCTTTTCAAAATTTAAATTTAAAAGAAATATTTAGCAAAAAAAAATTTATCTATTTAATTAATATATTTAATCAATATTAAAATTTATTTATCTAATAAATTCAAAAAAAAGTCATTTATTCAATTTATTTGTTTATTTATTTATTTAGATTTGAGTTAGAGATCTTCCCTGGGACACAGCCTACACGCTACCAGCTGTTCAAAAAAATAAGAAAAAAAAAGTATATGATGAATGTGATGGGAGGACGGAGAGAAAGATCGAACTCGCGATCTCTCCCCAGTAACGACATATGAGGCCCAGAAGGAATGTAGGTCTAAGAACCCTAATTCTACCTTTTGGGACCTCCCGAATGATGAAAGGGTCCGAGCATCTGGTTTAGACTTCAGCCTAAGCATCTGTTTCCACCAACCAGATGCTCAGTTCCTTCACCACTAACCTAAAATATAAGAAACTAACGCTAATGTCATTACTGGGGGTAGACCACGAGTCCCAGCCCCCAGCTCCGTTCCGTCACAAAACCTCAAAACTTATAAAAATTTTAATAAGCAACCTAAAGAAAACAGTGAAAATATCACTAATATCAAAAACATCATGTGAAGAAAAACCTGATATCTTAAAACTTTCCATAACATTTTGGAATATCAAAAAAAAATAAAAGTAAATATCAAAATATTCCATGACATCATAAATATGAAATGAAATGTTCAAAAACGAGAAATTTAAAAAGGAATCAACAAAAAAAAAAAAAAAATTTTATTTTTGTTTACTGTTTCTGATTTTTGGCGGCAATTGGTAACAATTGCGCGCTAAATGTTTTTGTGTCGGCGCCATTTTGTAATAATACAGAGACCTGTTTTATACCGGGATTGGTAATTTTAAGTACGAATTCGCATGGGACCATATTTCAGGGAAAATCTCAAGACAAAGTTATTTAACGCATCATATTTAATAAAGCAAGATAATCTAATTTAATTTATCCAAAAAAATTATATACGTAAGTCTTAAAATAAGGATGACCTTCCAAATTCCACAGTTCGCAACCATAATAATTTTAACATGCTTACGTTGTGTAATATGCGAGTCCAAAAATTTTATTACAATCTTGAATACCTAATATCCGTGAAAATGTCAGATGTACCGTTTTAGTTATTAACTCAACTGTTGAATATTGGTGTATTTTTGTTACCAGCAAGTTTTCCGTTTTTTTTTATTATTTCCATGATATTTAATTACGAAAAGACCATATAACAAAATCCCATTGGTTTGCTCTTCTTTGTATGTATGATAAACTACGAGAATCGTTGTTTATGGTTCAATATAATAAATAAGTCCACTTACGTTTTACCCAGTTTTTGCACGAAACAACCTTCCACACTTATTACTTAATCAATCAAAAAAAACACTAAACAATTTCATTATTATTATAATTATATATATATATTTTTTTCCTTTTTTTTTCTGAATTCATAAATTAGTTTTACACTTAATTATTTACTTTTGGATGACAAACTATTTTTGTTTAGTAATAGGACAACCACAATACATGTATAATTATTTTTCTTCTTTTTTTGTTTGTTTTCTTTTCTATTATTCATTTTTAAATTTTTTTATTCTTTATTTTGAATTCACCAAAAATTAGTTCATTAAAAGAAAAATACAATTCGCATCCATAAAAACCATAATTATTAAGATGACCGAATCGCGAGACAACAAAAAAATCAGACCTTAACGGTCCAATTTACTGATATCGTCAAAACAATTCCAACAATAATTCGTGATCAAAGATCATGTTAATAAAAATGAACACAGATCATGGAAAAACACTTTAATTAATTGTTTAAGAAATATCACGATCAAAGAACTAATACAAAAACTTTGTTGGATGTTTTATATTCACGGTTTTATTCATATCCGAAACTGGACTAATTTTTGATTGAAAATCAGTTAATAATTCCAATAAAATGATTACAAAAATCAATTAATAACTAACTAAATAAATATTTCTCCCACGCTTATATATAATTATTTTAAACGAGAAAGAACACATATGTAGATCTAATCGCTCTGGTTTTAATTCTTTCTCGGCAATTAACTAGGATGATTGGTGCTTTTAATTCAATACTAATACAATAAAGATGCTCAATTGCATCAAAAGAGAGATTAAACATTGGTAATTAAACTAATAACCCGATCAATAGGATCACTGTTATACACAGCTGACTGATAAATAGGTCAAATTTTTTTTATATATATGTTGAGATTTATTATTTACCAGTTGTTATTAAGATCAGCTGTTTTATGTTTGAAAATATATGAAAAGCGTTAAAAAAAAATTAGATGCAATTGTGTGGTTGGTTACGCTGAGGTAAAAAAAGAAATATTAAACAAGAATGGGTTAGAATAATACGGATCTAAACTACTGAATATTACTGATCGGATTTACTGAATTGGTGGTTCATTACACAGTTTTAAAAGAAATTATATCAAAAAAATTTATATGTGGGGCAAACTTATCGGTTGAAGACTTCTCAGAGTATTTTTACAAATTATTAAATCCGCAAATAACAGCAAGCCGGATCATGTACGCAGAGTCTGAAATTATTGTCGAAGAACTTTACCGAGAGATTCAAAATTATGAAGTCAAATTAGTGTTGGAGCGTGCTAAGGACAATAAGGCTGCGGGTCTTGACAGAATTCCGTATGAATTCTACAAAAATTGTCCAGCGGCATACATAGAGAAACTTACAAAATGTTTTAACATTATTTTCGAGAACGCAAAAATTCCAGAATCATTCAAAAAATCGATAATATTCCCCATCTACAAAAAAGGTAATACAAATGATGCGGTAAATTATAGGGGTACATCGTTTATGAATACATGTGGAAAGTTATTCGCAGGAATACTTTTAGCTCGACAGGAAAAATGGGTTCAGGATAACACGATTTTAAATGAATTTCAGGCAGGTTTCAGGCGTGGTTACTCGACAGTCGATTGCATATACTCATTAGCTTGTATAATTCGTTTAAAGCTATTAGCCAAAAAAGGTAGAGTTTATGTATTCTTCGTACATTTTTGGGCAGCTTTTGATAGCATCGTTCGTGCTGCGCTTTTTTATAAACTGCATAGTTTAGGGATGTCAAATAAATTTCTCCGTATTTTAAACACAAAGTGTCTTCCATATCGCGCTTCTGTTGATTGAGTCGAAGGCGCGTTCGAAGTCCAAGAAAGAGGAGATACAATGGTGAATTCCATTCATTTGATTGCTCTATGATGATACGGATTGTGTTGATATGATCGGTACAGCTTCTACCTGGTCTAAAGCCGGCTTGTTCATTTCTTAGTTTCATGTTAATTGATGGAGATTTTCTTTCGAAAATGATCATCGCTAGTATTTTCATTATTGTGTTGAGCAGAGATATGCCTCTCCAATTTTTGCATTCTCTTAGATCACCTTTCTTTGGAATGGTTATGGTTAAACCTTCTTTTAATTTGGTTGGTATTTTACCTTTATTCCATACATCAGCTAATAGTGGTGTTAGAGCTTCTGCTGTTGTGTTTACATCTGCTTTGAATAATTCTGCTGATATATTATCTGTACCAGCAGATTTGTTATTCTTGAGTTTCTGTATGGCATATCTAACTTCCCGTTCCGTTGGTGGATGGGTGCTGATAATTTCGTTATAGTTGTCAACCAGAGAGTGCAAATTATCTTCATGTTGGTGGCAGTTGTCTTCGAAGTATTCTTTCCATCTATTTAGGTGTTGTTCATGTGTTGTGAGGGTTTGACCAGATTCATCCTTTACTGGTGGATTGTTTGTGTATTTGTTGGTGACCTTTCTCACGCATTTGTGTATTGTGCGCATATTTCTATTAGCTGCTGCTGTTTCTGCAGTCTTGAGAATGCTTTCTGTGTATCTTCTGCGATAATTCCTTGCCATCTTTTTAACTTGTTTTGCTGTACTTTCATATTTGCTGCGGATCTCGGTTGTGTTCTGGTGACACAATTGCAACTTGAGCTGACGACGCTGTTCAATTTTCTTCCAGGTATCATCGCTAATCCATGGTTTCCGTGATTTTTCTTGGTATCCAAGCACATCTGTAGCAGTTTTGACATAAGCTTCTTTAACTTGTTCCCATTTTTCATCAATGCTGGTGGTTTCGTTGTTTGGTAGATTGAGCTGGAGCGATTCTTTGAAGGTGTTATTTGTGTTTTTGTCGCTCAATCTGTTGATGTTAAATTTCCTCTGACATGACTTGTTGTGTTTTACAGCTCCTCGCTTTGCTCTGACGTCTTGTAGTGAGGATAGAAACTTCTTATTCACCAGTGCGTAATCAATTTATTGATTATTGATTATTTATTTATCAATTGATTATTGATTTATCAAATTATGTGTTAGTAATTGTTAATATAACTTAAAATAAAACAAAAAAATTATATATGTAATTTTGTGAATGTACCCAGAACCGCCGAACTATCGAGAAGACAAAAAAGAAAATCAATTAAATATTAAAATTAGGATTTTTGTTTGCTTCTCGAACGTTGGATCATTCAGCCATTTTGTTTTTGTTTTCGGGCTGTGAATTTTAATTTCAATAAGAACTAATCAGCAAGCTAATAGGATAAATTTGTTGTCTGTTAATTGAATTAGAATAGGAAAGCTCTAAAACTATTATCAGAGTGTAAAATAAAAATTTAAATAGAGTAACTAGAAATTTAACAGCAAAGATAAAAAAGAACTTAAGCGTTTGCATTGTGATTGTTAACCTGATTGATGGAATGACGTTTGTAGACTATATATACCATTAAACAAGCGGTCGATAGGTGGATACTGGGAGTCTGATTCGATTTCTATTTACGATCCAGTGATTTGGTGACGTGAATGACTGTTTGTTACCATCGTTTCTACCCCTACCTTGTGGTCATATGAATCGATTGGGGTGGGATCCATCATCGTTTATTAATATTAATGCAACAGCAGAATCACCATGATTTTTATTGAATTTGGTCATACTTTATTCTAATATCGATACTAACCGTTGGCTGTATATATCGTCGCTTATTACGATTATTTCCACCTAGAGATGTTAAAATACCGTATTTAATTTTTTTTGTATAATACAGCGTATTATACATTGTATTATACAAAATAAAATACCGTATATTCTGTACAAAAGTGTAGTAGCAGAGAAAACATGTGATGGGAATAACAACAAAAAATGACTTCCATCATCATTTTGAGTTTCATATAATTGAATTTAGATATCTTATCGTTTTTGTTATCTATATTCCTTAAATGAATACTAATAAGATCTATTTAATCATCTGACTCTAATACATGTCGATGGTCTGATCAGCAAAACTTTCCTGATGCTTGGTTTCATTTTATTTCACCTTCATCGCTGCCAGCTATTGTGTGTTTATGTTTTTATTATGATCCTTACCATTTCCCATGGATAAACTGTTAGAGGCCTTAATTATGTTTGACACAAACGAGTTTTCCGTCTCGTTGATTTGTAAAACAATTACTTTTGGTATGTTTTGGGCTGCATATTGAAATTGATATTTTTGTTACGGTGAAAGATGTAGAAAAATGCAAAATAACAGAGGCTACATTCCGAAGAGCCACAAATTCTATTCCATCAAGTTATACAATAAATACAACTGCTATAGGCTTCATAATGAGTGCTTTGAGATTTGTGTGCTTGTTGATAAATTTTGATTTGCTCCATTAAAAAATTCACTGTAACGGCTGCTTCTCAGCAACCATCGAATGTTGATATTTGTGTTCTGTTGAAATTAGAACAATCTTGGTACAACAGAAATTTAAAAATAATTTAGACGCACACTAACAAGGAGTAAAAATAATTCTTTTCCTCGGCGTTGTTTATATCAGTTACAGATATAGCAGTAGACATATTTTCACAGCTATAACATCTTTTAATAATCCACGCGCATTTTTAGTAAAAGGGCTATTTACTAATTCGCGTGCCATAAGAATAAAAAAAATTGTATAATAAAATACCTTGTATTTTACAACGTTTTGGACAATACGGTATTTTACGTATAATACCGCGTATTATACAATGGTATTAAACACTTTAACATCACTATTTCCACCACAGCCTTACTATTATACTTGTGGAATTTGGTTATATATGCATTTTAACATCTGAAACAACATCGGACTGGTTATTTCATAGTCCATAACATCAATTATTAAGAGTATTTCATCAAACGTCTTACCATTATTATGTATTGAATGTGGCTGGATGCAACATCTATTCATTTGGTGCCATCAATTGAGTTGCGGTTTTCATTAAATGCTTAGAGTCTTAATGGGGACCGACTAACGGAAGGAATTAGAGCCCTCTCCATTGGAGCTGATCACATAATAAGGTGAGTCATATTGCATTTTATTTTTTTATTTAGATGTATGAATGATTATGGATACGTGTGTATATGAGAATGAGTATATGGGGGTTCAGGTGATGCAGGTATGTGAGTCATATTATATTATACTTGTGTGAGTCATATTATATTATACACTCGTATTATACTTCACTGATACTGATAAATCTGGTAAGGTTGATAAAAATGAATTGAAGACAGCATCGTCTGAATTTGGATATGGATCATCAGATATTTTATTGGAATTAGTAAAACGGTAATTGGATCGTATGGGATGTGGAATAGCTTTGTTTGATGATGTTATTCAGGGTGGTATGCTTCTATAAACGCGCGCGTCATCCTTCAGCCAATATGGTACTGATATGAATGGAGATGTACCAATTCACTACGAAACAGTTCTTAGCATGGTTTTCAGCCTAAAAGCTTAAATTTTTTTTGTTAATGTCATTTCGACTTTTGATGTATGATTGCCTCTGTATTTCACGATGTTCTAAACAGAAGCATACAGAAGCAAACTGGAATTTTAGATTTGACTTAAACTATCCTTGGCTATAAACTCATTGCCAATTTCCGATATTTTAAACCACCATAAAAGGAGGGAAGGAAATTTGCAGTTTGTTTTGGCTGAGACTGTAACTCATTTATGTCAAAATTATTAACATATAGTTTCAGAATTTTAAGTACAATTATGCTAAAACGAGGATCGCATTCCTAGGTACTAAAATTAGCCGTTGGTCGCATAAGTAACCAACCGTGATTATATACGATCTTCAGGTCGCATTTCATTGAATCAAGTGAGTATGCATGACTATCTGCGTGCATGGCTGTGTGTATGTGTGTGTGTGAGTGTTTGTACGTGCGTGCTAAAACACAAAAATTATATAAATTAAATCAAAAGCTTACATTAATTATATCTTAAATGTTGTCTTCTTCCAAAACCAGTCCAGTGGAACAAATGTTGATACCAAAAAATGGTATTGAATTTTATAAATTGCAAAGTATTCAGATAATTTATAAGTTGAACTTCTCAATTTTACACCAAATAATATAAACTCAGGTAAAAGCACTGTTATTTCGATGTGCCACGCCACGTTTATCAATGTTTGGTATACAATTTATTTTTTAATCTTATTAAGTATGAAGATTTATAAATGAAAATTATACCATTTCTTTATCCAACTAATGTAATATGTTTTAAGTTCCCAATTCTATACCAAATAATATAAACGAGGATAAAAATACAGTTAGTTACAATTTGCCGCGCAGCGTTTATATATGCTTGGTATTGAATTTATTTTCTAATCTTATAAAGTATGGAGATTTATAAATTGAAAATAACCATTTCTATACCAAATTAGTGTAAGATGGCAAAAAGTACCGCTATTTTTATTGCGTTAAACCTAAACGCGTTTGGTATAGAAATTGAATAAAATTTCATTTCTGAACAGAGATTTGTGCAGTCATATTGAAAATAAAAAGTGGAATTTTTATTTCATTTTGACACGGCATAAGTGCACGCGTAGTGCAAGTAAATAAATTCGGGGATTTAACCAGCACTGCTGATTTGGATTACTTCGATTTTCTATATGCAGGTAAGAGTTTTTGATATAAGTTGAATAAACAATAAAGTTCCCAAGCGGTCACCCGTTTAAGTTGGAACCCTTCCCAGTGCTGCTTAACTTCCTTGTAAGTGATGTTGTTGACTTATCCACTAATATAATAAGTATAATAATTATAATAAGTATAATAATTATAATAAAAAGTAGCTATTTTAATATAGTATCTTTGTATAATAGCGTAATTTTTTTGTCTACAGTGAAAATTAAATTAAATTAATCAAAATGTAACGTATTTTTGTTTCTAAATCTAAAAGCAACAATTGAGTTATGCTTCACTTTTTTGTGCCTCTTTTGTTTTTTCTGAAGTCGGTTCTATTTTTTTTTAAGTTTTTTTATATTTTAATTTTTAGTGTAGTCATAAAGCAAATGTCGGCTAGAAAGCGTTCTAAAAGTAATAACTTCAAATGCCGGAAAAAACTTCATCAGTGACAATCTATTAATTATGGCTTTGCGGTTTTTTTCACAAACGGCATACATATTTCCCGTGATAGAATAATATTTACGATAACCTTGACCAGTACAGCAATATAATACTGCCCAAAACATCCAAACAGATTAATATGTTTTCACGAAATCAGCAAAAATGCATTAAAAATATGTTTTTTTTTAATTTTCTGAATAACGGTATTTTTCACATCATAGAAAAAATTATGGGACCCTCTGGGAATGAACCCAAATAGAATAAAATTTAAATCATCCAAATCGAGCGAGCCTTTTTTGAGAAATCGGTGTACATACACAAAAAAAACAATACAGTAAAACCTTCTTTTTTGAAGTCGGTTAAAAACTATGGGTAGCGAAAATCCGAAATTCTACGTCCACGCCGTGCTACCTGGGTAACGCTAACAGAATTAGGTTGGTGTAGTTGAGAGGGGCAGAGTAAATACTGCTTATACTCAATGATTCTGCACCATGGCGAGTCATTGGCGCCATAAAACTGTGCCGGATGGAAAATTTTCAATATCAATCTTCCTTCCATTCGTCACATTTTCCCCATTCCCCATAATCGGATAACTTTTCAAAATCATAAAAACCTTTTTCCAAATTTATCTAAAATTGAAAATGAAAATTGGTTGACATTCTACAATCTATAAAATTTGATGGAAATAATATTTGCATTGTATTACATTGCAAATTCATTACACAAAACTAAGGTAAATGAACTAATTGACGACAAATGAATTATGTTAAACTAATTAATGTGTCGATATTAAGTTTCATTAACCTTGGTGTGTAAGTAAATTGAATTTTATTTGATTGTAATTTGAAAACCAATCAAATTACAAATTTTATTATATTTTTTTAATTAATTGGCAAAAATTTTCCAACAATATTTTTTACTAATTGAATGAAAATTTTATTGGTTTAATCGAGCAGTCGAGTTCTGAATTCTGAAATGGACACATGTTCCGTTTGAATTCGAGATATTTGTTTGTTTTGTTTGGTGTTGGCACAAAAATAGTTTAAGTTTAAAGGATTAAGTTTAAAGGATTCTGAAATAGGGACATCCCCATTTGAATCCAGTGAGTTTGTTTTGTTTCGGTGGTATTTTAGTGTCTAATAAGAAAATAAACTCTAACAGTTTAAATTGGTTTTTACTATTCAATTCAAAAACGTTTGTAAAATTCATTAACCTAGAGACAAGTTACAAGAGTTAATCAGAAACAATATTGCCTGGTGTTTATAAATAACTTAAAGATTAGTGCTACTTTACAAGTAAAGTATAAAAGTAAATTATTTGAATCAGTAGTTAAAACAAAAACTATTATAAACTAAATATGATTTATGTGAGAACTTGTTGTGCTAATAATAATATAAAAATCAAACTAGGTTTAAGTTGAAAATATCCAATAAATAAACTAATAAATGATTTATTAACAAAAGATTAATAAATACAAACGTTTGTGTCAAACTAAATCTTTAGTCCAAATAAAGTTTATACAGAAAACGAAGTTGAACTGGTGTTTTAAATTGTTTATATGAGACGTTTCATCAGGCGGATAGCAACTCATCAGGATGCAGTAAGGTATGAGTTTTATTATTTAGTTTTGTAGCTAGTTTTTTCTTATAAATTATAAGGTAAATTAATGTTTAAAATATACCGTTGTTTTCTGCTGTTGTAAATGTATAACTTAAGTATGTGCTAGTTTTAAAATCCTATGGTGTGAGGTGAGGTTCGTCAAACCTCTGGGTTCCCTCCCCATTGCCCCCTACGTGTGCCTGTCCATTTAAAATGAATTGCCTTCCCATTTTTGTTTTCTTAACCATCGTGGTTTAGTTGTATTATTTTATTTATGGCAGTCCCTTACATCGAGATGCGTGTAGCCAAACCCCACCCCAGTCTGAGCAAAAGTCGTGGAATGACTGCCTGTGGCTACACAAAAAAAACGCATCCCGATATTTGTTATATTTCCGGCGGGTTATTTTCAGATATTCGGTTGGGTGAAAAACATAGTTGTAGACGTTTCAATGTCCCAATTAATTTCAATTTCATGGACAATCTCTTGTCTTCCGATGTTCGGAGAATATGTCAATCACCCAGCATCTTTAATCCCAGCCTGCCGGTTATAGCTGGCGCCCAAGCTATGGCTCATTATAGGCCAATCTAATTGGTTTCTGTAATTTTAATAGTTATGTATCGTTTCGCATGAGATTTCATGTAATCTTAGTTCCAATCTCCATTTAAAAATTTTCAAGTTTTTTCTAAGCAATTCATTTTTAAACAGGTTTATAATATGTGACTTCGCATCATGAATTCCATAGATTGTAGACTTCACGATGTTAGGTAGTCATAAATTCCGGTAGTACATTATTGTTCGTTTTTACATACTAGTGTAGCATCGCATTGTGTTATCCGTCGCGTGAATACATAATGTTTGTCGGGCTTCACTTATCGTTCGATTGCAGTGAGTGTGACACCACGATATCTCAGAATTGATTGATTAGGTGTGTCAATACAACTGTACGGTATTTATTGAAGGCTTTTACTGTGTGATGAAGATCACTTTTTCGCGCACTTACTTTGTCCACTTCGGTGTTTTGATCGGTAGTGTCAGTTCGGACAGAGTTCTCCAGTCACCTTATGTTGTAATGTGTTTGTACCTACGCGCACTTACTTTGTCCACTTTCAGTGTTATGATCTGTAGTGTTAGTTGTAGTACATTCGTTTCTCAACAACTTTTATTATCCGCCCCAAACCAAAAATTTTGTTTGTTGTGAATGATGTTTTCAGCGCACCAAACTTGTCCGCATTAGTGTTTGATCATGGGTGTTAGTCATGAAGTCATCCTTCTGAACAATTCAAATTTTTGCGTTTCTCTAACAAAATCTTAATAAATATCGGTTCTACCAAAGCCCACCCTTATCCTTTCCTTATATACCCAGAATTTGTCAATCTTACCTCACACCTATTTTCTATAAAATTCAAATCTCAATTTTAAATAAATTTAATATAAATATATATTATTGCTTGTTAGTATTGTTATTGTCAATCAATATTGTTATTGTTGTTTTGGTTAGTTATTATTGTCAATATAGTATAGGATTATTTTGAGTAAAATTTGTTGAGTTAATTTTACTGTTATTAGGTAATTGTAGTGTATTGTTTTGTTTAGGTTAAGAGATTAATTATTCAATCAGCCCATTTACATTAAGTCATCTCATGTCTATTTACTATATAAATATAAATTCAATTCAAATCTAATTTTATTTCTTATATCTAAATAATCAAATATATGAATTAAAAAAAAAATTTTAGAGTATAATTTTTATGTTTTGATGAAATGTAATATTTCATGAAATAGTTTTATTTTTTTCCATGATAACAATTAATAAGTTCAAGGTTAGTTTTTGTTATATGTATATATAAAAATAATTTTAATAAATTTAAGTCGTTTGCATTAAATTTTATTGTGCATAATATGTTTTGTATGTAGTTATAATAACATAATTCAATTTATTTTTTTTTAATTAGCTGTAAAGGTAATTTTGTTGTGTAATTTGATGTGTTTAAAATAATTGTTATAAAAATTTCTTGTATCACGAAAATATATTATCTCTTTATGCCAGGTATAAATTTGATATATTTTGACTTTAACTTAAAATATTACCAAAACAATTAGAATAATATAAAAATAAATTCGGCAATATTAGGAACATATGTACATATTGGCGTTATTTAAGTTTATAGAGGTATTGTTATTGTTTGGTCATTCTTGAGTAATTGTTAAGTCAATTTGAGTTAATTTGATTTTCATGTTCTGTTGTATCGGTTAGGAAATATTATCAATATATTTATAAGCATTATCATATATCCAAATTAATTAAAAAAAAACTAAAAAAAAAAAGTACATATATATATTCATAGTGTAGGTCAGTATTGCATAAAATTTTCGTTGTTGCTAGCAATTAAGTGTAAAGTCATGCAGCAATTTTGTAACTTAATCCTATTTTATATGATTGCTATTTGTTTTCCTTCACTTTAAGAAATATTCATTAGGTCAAATATTATTTGTTTGGTTTGAATTGGAAATTTTTGGAAATTTGTTTTGTTTGAATTTTATTTGTTTTTGGTTAATTTCATCCGGTATATATTATTTTAGGTAATTGTAATTTAATTGAATTTAAAATAATTTTTCGCGAGCATTTTCTTTTGTTAATCTCGTAAATTTTTCGTAAAACAACATTCACACGCTAACGCACAACAAGATCAGAAAAATGACAACCAAAATAATTCCGGAGCATCTTAAAGCGGATGAGCTCTATGTAGAGTGCGAGGTATACGGTATACCCGATGGTACCATCATTCAGCAAATGACCATTTTAACCCAATACTACACCTTGGAAGAAAAGAATGAAAGAGAGCCACCCTCTCGGGCACACGTGCAAGCAACTAAATCTCCACATACAGAAATGCGGATATGTGCTTCGAAATTGGACGCACTTAAAACCTACCTATCGACTATATCTGACGATGAAATAGCGTTTGGACTTCCTTTCGTCCAATCACGTATCTACCACATTCGACAACGTTTAATACGAATGAAAGAATCTCGATCGGCAGCAACAGTAGTACAAACACTATTAGTAGCATGCGACTCGATATTAGAGATGTTGCCGATCTTACGTGCAGACCCCACCTCTAATGACAGCCGGCTACACATGCAAGCGGTCAATATCCAACTACCCGAAGAACAAGATGATGAGTTAAATCGTGGTCCACTCGATCAAAAACCTGAAGGTGAGCCAGGTAGTTCTAAAATGAATCAAGTTATTGTCAGTTCCCCTAAGAAGACGCAAGATGAGTTTCCTGAGTTTATACATCCGTTAACCGCACATTTCGGTAGTCTAAATACCCCAAATGCGAGTTTCATTCCTCCTGGAATCCCATCCCAGCCTGCTGGAATCCAATCTCACCTCGTACGAAATGCTCAAAATTCATTGCAACCCCCTCACCAAATTGCATCAGCTGTTCGTCGGGATTACAGCCTTCATCGGTGGAATATTTCCTTTAACGGATCTCCTTCTGATATCCCAATAGAGAGATTTATTTTTCGTTTAGAGAGCTTAGCTTCGTCATATGGAATGCCAAGGGATCAACTAGCGACAGACATCCACGCTGTTCTCCAGGGTACAGCGAGCGAATTTTATTGGGTGTATTTAGAGCGCATGGGACAATGTACATGGGGACAACTGCGAACTGCACTACTCGAACGTTTTCAAGACAGACGCACGGATATGGATGTACGTCATGCCTTGGAAAATCGCAAACAAAAAGTTCGAGAATCGTTCATAGATTTTTATCACGATGTGCAAAAATTAACCCTCTCCCTTCGGACCCCACTTACGGACATAGAGTTAATCAGTATCGTATCACGAAACATGCGTCAAGGTCTGCAGATTGCATTGGCTAATGAGGTTTTTAATTCGTTGTCTGAATTGGTACGAAAATGCATTACAAATGAAGATACTTGGCAGAGGCTTGGTTACATCCCCGAGTTGACTATGTATCAGAGAAAAAATATCAGCGAAGTGTATGAGCAACCGAGCGCATACCTACCACCTACCTCGGCAGAACCATACGAAGAAGTCTATAGCATCAATGCTATGCAAAGTCCACGACAATTATATAACAACCCAAATAAAGTAACGGATAGCAACAAACATCAACAAATGAAATACCCCTGCTGGAATTGTGGAAACACTGGTCATATGTTCAAAAACTGCCCCAAGCCTTCACCAAGGATGTTTTGTTATGGTTGCGGTAGGCCAGAAACACTAAAACCACAGTGTCCAAGATGTTCTCCGGAATACGCGGGAAACCAACTGACGGAGGTAGGGACCACTGGGACTCCATACCTCCGACGGCCATTGAATTCCAGAGAGTTAGTAGAAGCGGCGTCGAATACCGACCCGGAATTGAGGAAAATTATCTACAATCATCAATACCCGAACAAACCTTCTTTACATCCCAGATAATCAATGAAAACGTAAATCCAAAACCCCATAACTGTTTACAATCTAAACCAAATTCACCATCTACCACGAAACCAACCTTATCCAGATTCCATCGATGTCTGGCGTATTTTAAACATCGTCGAATACTTAAAAAAATCATATGCGAAACTATATTAGATATCACTCCAGATCCTTATGATTTACGACCTTACGCGAACATCACCATCGGTACTGAGAACCATCGCGGGCTCCTAGATAGCGGCGCATCAATAAGTGTTTTAGGAGCGGGCTCAGAAAAATTTATAACTAATCCCCACGTAGCATTCCATTCTCTCACTACAAGCATTTGTACTGCCAGCGGGCAGAAGCAAAGAGTTATCGGCTACATATCAACACCTGTTCGCTACCAGCGTAAATCAAGAACTATCAAATTCTATCTCGTTCCATCTCTACAGCAAACAGTATATCTAGGTATTGATTTTTGGAATGCATTCGGCTTAAAACCAGTCATGGGTGACAGCGAAGAAAATATACCCCATAATCTCAAGGAAGCAACGGTGATGTCCCTCAGCGATACACAAATGGATGATAAAAGTCACCAGTTATCGATCGAAGAGCAATCTAAGCTCGCTGAGATTATAGAATCGTTGCCAGCATCTCATAAGCTAGGGTTAGGTCGAACTCACTTAGTTGAGCATTCAATTGACGTCAATAATGCTACTCCCATCAAGCAACGCTACTACGCAGTTTCTCCAGCGGTTCAAGAAGAGATGTATTCTGAGCTTGACCGTATGCTCTCCCTAGGTGTCATAGAAGAAAGTTCTAGCGGTTGGAGCTCACCTATGGCTGTTGTGCGCAAGAAAAATGGAAAGACCAGGTTATGCTTGGATGCCCGACGTGTAAACGCTGTCACACGAAAGGAGGCGTATCCTCTTCCAATCATAGATGGTCTACTGAGTCGCTTAGGTGATACAGCATATATTTCTAGCTTAGATTTAAAAGATGCATTCTGGCAGATTCCACTAGATCAAGAATCTAGAGATAAGACGGCCTTTACTATTCCCGGCCGCCCTCTCTACCAGTTCACTGTAATGCCATTTGGTTTGTGTAACGCACCTCAAACACTCTGTCGATTAATGCACAAAGTAATTCCTCATCAGTTACACGATCGTGTATTCGTATATCTCGATGACTTGCTCATCACATCAGCCACTTATGAACAACATATAGAACTCTTGTCTGAGGTTGCGCGGCGACTTAGATCAGCCGGACTGACCATTAATGTGGAAAAGAGTCGATTTTGCTTATCTAGAATATATAGTTGGTAATGGATGTTTACGTGTTAATAGCGATAAAGTTCAAGCCATCGCTGAATTTCCTACACCAAAAACCGTCAGACAAATCCGACGATTCTTAGGTGTTACCGGTTGGTACCGAAGATTCATCGCCAACTATTCCAGCATATCAGCCCCACTGACTGACCTATTAAAGAAATCGAAGAAGTTTGTTTGGTCCGAAATTGCACAAAAGTCATTTGAGTCAATGAAGCAACTTTTAATTTCAGCACCAGTCCTAGTAAATCCTGACTTTACACGAAGATTTTATATCCAGTGTGATGCTAGTAGTACTGGAGTTGGAAGAGTGTTGTTTCAAAGAGCAGATGATAACAGTGAAAGACCCATAGCTTACATGAGTCAGAAGCTCAACGCTGCACAACGTAATTATAGCGTATCAGAGCTAGAACGCTTGGCAGCTGTGTTAAGTGTTAAGAAGTTTCGAGCCTACATCGAAGGTCTGCCTTTTACCATAATTACAGATCACAGTAGTTTAAAGTGGTTAATGAGTCAAAAAGAACTGACCGGCAGACTGGCGCGTTGGAGTTTGCAGTTACAAGGTTTCAACTTTGACATTGAATATCGCAAAGGAACTCTCAATTGTGTCCCAGATGCACTCTCTCGAGTGTATGGAGAGCACGTCATATCTGAAATTAAAAGCTTGGACGATGCAAACATACCACCTCTACATGTCGATTTGGAAGATCCCGCATTTTCTGACAGTGATTATCTAAAACTTATTTCTTCGATCAAGAATCGTGCCTCAAACATGAAAAACGAGAATGGTAAAGTTTTTATAAATCCTTTTGCTAACCTTCTTGAATCTCCTAGCACGCCACAGTGGAAACTAATTATCCCAAAAGCCCTTCAACCTAAATTGCTCAAGCAAGCGCACAATTCTCCATACTCAGCCCACACTGGAGCGGCCAAGACTTTAGAGTGTCTTAAACGAAATTTCTATTGGTCTAAAATGCAAGACGACGTTAGAAAATATGTTGCCAACTGCGATATTTGCAAGTGCAGCAAACCAAGTAATACTACCTTGAGACCACCCATGGGTGATCCGTCATCCATATTTCGTCCATTTCAGAAACTCTATGTAGATTTCCTCGGACCATATCCTCGGTCAAAAGGAGGAAACTCTTACATTTTCATCGTGCTAGATCATTTTTCACGTTATGTTATAATTGAACCTTTTCGAAATGCCACAGCTGAACTCGTAAGCAAATTTTTAGAAACTCGAGTATTTAGCGTATACGGGGTACCCGAGTATCTTGTCTCAGATAATGGTTCTACTTTCAAATCCACCAAGTTCAAAGAACTTCTAGCTAAATACGGAGTGCGCCATACCTTCACACCGTTTTATTCCCCCCAATGCAATGCGTCGGAGCGTGTGAATCGATCCATCCTCGCCGCAATACGCTCCTATCTCAAAGAAAATCATCAGGAATGGGATATCTATCTCCCTAAAATTAGGACCTCTCTATGCAATGTCATTCACGACTCCACAAAGTTCTCACCCCACTTCTTAGTCTTTGGGAGTCAGATCATATTACATGGGTCCACATATGAACTGCTTCGCTCAGCACCAGATTTTCAATTTGATCCAATGATTCGATTCACTTCCAATCAACCTTCAGTGCTGCAAGAAGCCGTACTGCAAAACCTTAAAGCCGCGTATCAAAAGAGTTCAGAGCGATACAACTTGCGATCTCGAGCACGGAAACTGGAACCTATGCAAGTAGTGTATGTGCGTAGCTTCGCCCAAAGCGATGCCGCTAAAAAGTTCTCCGCCAAATTATCGCCAAAATTCATCAAAGCTAAAATAATTCGAGCAATTGGTAACGTAACCTATGAGGTAGCGGATGAATCTGGAAAAGTCCTAGGGATGTTCCACGCCAAAGACATTAAGACCTAGAATTTGGTACATGATCCTGTCACATATATTAAATTTTGCCCGGGCTATATGAGAGCTCTTATCTTTCAGGTCATGTGGTACGTCCCCACGATTGTGCCGGATGGAAAATTTTCAATATCAATCTTCCTTCCATTCGTCACATTTTCCCCATTCCCCATAATCGGATAACTTTTCAAAATCATAAAAACCTTTTTCCAAATTTATCTAAAATTGAAAATGAAAATTGGTTGACATTCTACAATCTATAAAATTTGATGGAAATAATATTTGCATTGTATTACATTGCAAATTCATTACACAAAACTAAGGTAAATGAACTAATTGACGACAAATGAATTATGTTAAACTAATTAATGTGTCGATATTAAGTTTCATTAACCTTGGTGTGTAAGTAAATTGAACTTTATTTGATTGTAATTTGAAAACCAATCAAATTACAAATTTTATTATATTTTTTTAATTAATTGGCAAAAATTTTCCAACAATATTTTTTACTAATTGAATGAAAATTTTATTGGTTTAATCGAGCAGTCGAGTTCTGAATTCTGAAATGGACACATGTTCCGTTTGAATTCGAGATATTTGTTTGTTTTGTTTGGTGTTGGCACAAAAATAGTTTAAGTTTAAAGGATTCTGAAATAGGGACATCCCCATTTGAATCCAGTGAGTTTGTTTTGTTTCGGTGGTATTTTAGTGTCTAATAAGAAAATAAACTCTAACAGTTTAAATTGGTTTTTACTATTCAATTCAAAAACGTTTGTAAAATTCATTAACCTAGAGACAAGTTACAAGAGTTAATCAGAAACAATATTGCCTGGTGTTTATAAATAACTTAAAGATTAGTGCTACTTTACAAGTAAAGTATAAAAGTAAATTATTTGAATCAGTAGTTAAAACAAAAACTATTATAAACTAAATATGATTTATGTGAGAACTTGTTGTGCTAATAATAATATAAAAATCAAACTAGGTTTAAGTTGAAAATATCCAATAAATAAACTAATAAATGATTTATTAACAAAAGATTAATAAATACAAACGTTTGTGTCAAACTAAATCTTTAGTCCAAATAAAGTTTATACAGAAAACGAAGTTGAACTGGTGTTTTAAATTGTTTATATGAGACGTTTCATCAGGCGGATAGCAACTCATCAGGATGCAGTAAGGTATGAGTTTTATTATTTAGTTTTGTAGCTAGTTTTTTCTTATAAATTATAAGGTAAATTAATGTTTAAAATATACCGTTGTTTTCTGCTGTTGTAAATGTATAACTTAAGTATGTGCTAGTTTTAAAATCCTATGGTGTGAGGTGAGGTTCGTCAAACCTCTGGGTTCCCTCCCCATTGCCCCCTACGTGTGCCTGTCCATTTAAAATGAATTGCCTTCCCATTTTTGTTTTCTTAACCATCGTGGTTTAGTTGTATTATTTTATTTATGGCAGTCCCTTACATCGAGATGCGTGTAGCCAAACCCCACCCCAGTCTGAGCAAAAGTCGTGGAATGACTGCCTGTGGCTACACAAAAAAAACGCATCCCGATATTTGTTATATTTCCGGCGGGTTATTTTCAGATATTCGGTTGGGTGAAAAACATAGTTGTAGACGTTTCAATGTCCCAATTAATTTCAATTTCATGGACAATCTCTTGTCTTCCGATGTTCGGAGAATATGTCAATCACCCAGCATCTTTAATCCCAGCCTGCCGGTTATAAAACCAATGCAACTCAAGCGTCTGTTCTCCATGTTAGGGGCGGCTTGGAGCGGGCGTCTGTCTTGGATCAAGCGGCTCGCTATATAAATGTGTAGAAAGCGTCTGTTCTCCGTGTTAGGGGCGGCTTCCAGCGGGCGTCTGCCTTGGATCAAGCGGCTCGCTATATAAACGTGTAAAAAGGTTGTTTCTGGTTACCTTAAGATGCAGAACGAACCCATTCACGACCTTGGAAACTGTACCCGGACTACGATTTAAAAATAGTAACCTGGAACGTGCTAAGCCTTAGAAGACCAGGAGATCTCCTAAAACTCACCCAACAAGTCGAGAGCTACACACTGGATATAGTGGCATTACAAGAACTAAGATGGCCAGGCAGTGGAATCCATGAAACAGCGAAAGGATACACTCTGTATTATTGCGGTCATCAAAACGGAGGAGAATTTGGAGTTGGCTTTCTTAAAAACCGGCGCGTGAATCAGCATGTTATCGACTTCTGCCCAATTAATATGCGGTTATGCACACTGAGAATCCGCACGCAAAAACTCAATGTAACGATCATCAATGTTTATGCACCTACTGAAGATAAAGCAGATGATATTAAAGACCTAAAGAGTTCTTTCTAGAACTCGAGGAAGTGATCAATAACATCCCGCGGCACGATATAAAAATCGTGGTAGGTGACTTTAATGCTCAAATCGGTAGGATTGCAGAACTTAAAACACATATCGGCCCTAACAGCTTGCATTATACCAGCAACAATAACGGTTTTCGCGCAGCCGAGCTGGCTATGATATATGATCTAGTAATTTCCAGCACTTTCTTCCCTCACAAGAGAATTTACAAGGCAACGTGGAAATCAAATGACGGAAGAACGGAAAATCAAATCGATCACGTCATTATCTCTAAGAGACACTCTACAAGTATAACTGACGTTCGATCATACAGAGGTGCTGATATGGAGACCGATCATATGCTTGTCATCTTTAAGTACAAGTGCAAGTTGTCATCTACATTTAACAGACAAGCAAAAAAGACCGTGCGCTGGAATGTCGAAGCATTTAAACATCCGGAAACGCTGAATAGATATCAGGAAATAATAACACAAAACAAAGAAGAGCATGACACCTCTTCTGCGATGCCATTAAACATACAAGAAGAATGGCAAACGCTTCAATCAACCATTATAGCCGCAGCACAAAGTACAATCGGAAAACGACCACCGAAATCACACAACGAATGGTTTGACGACGAGTGCCGCCAATCCGTTGAAAATAAACAAAAATTGCGGGGAAAATGGTTAACAAGGAACACCCGAAGCTCCCAAGCTGATCATCTATGCGCCAGGAAAGAAACGCGAACACATGAAGAGCTGCATCGAAAACATCAACCAACATGCGGCCAACAGAAATTCAAAAGAGTGCTTTGCCAATGCACGGAATCTGACAAAAGATTTCCACCCAAGATCTACAGCCATCAAAAATGAAAATAATGAACTTACAACAAGTGAACGTGATGTGCTGGCAGTGTGGCGATCCCACTTTCAAGACCTACTGAATAGGACGAACGAAGTTCATCCTATTCGAGCAATTGCTCCATCAACTGAGGAGATTTTTGTCCCTTACCCAGCAATAGAAGAAATGGAATCTGCCATTAAAAAACTGAAAAATGGCAAATCACCAGGTTTCGATGGAATTCCCGCAGAACTTCTGAAAAATGGAGGAGCAGCTCTGGTCTCACGTATATACGATCTGATTCTTGCAATCTGGGACCAAGAAGAACTACCTGCTGAATGGAAAACAACTCTCATTGTTCCGCTACATAAGAAAGGTGACCGTCTAAAGTGTGAAAATTATCGTGGCATCGCACTGTTGAACACTGCATATAAAATACTGGCTAATGTTGTACTTGCTCGACTCATCCCGTTCGCCGATCCTGTGTGGTTTTCGTCCCAACCGCTCAACCACAGATCAATGTTTTATATTAAGGATGATTCTGGAAAAATGTTGGGAGTACAACATCAGGATTCACCAGCTCTACGTTGATTTCAGGCAAACATATGATAGTATCATCCGCAACAACCTCTGATCCGCACTCATATGCCTTGGTATCCCAGAGAAACTTGTTTCTCTGTGCAAACTCACAACATCGGGATCAAATTGTAGAATAGTAATCGAAGGGTCAGTTTCTGATCCTTTCGATATAACATCAGGTGTTCGACAAGGTGATGCACTCGCGCCCATACTATTTAACTTGGCGCTGGAGTGCGCGATAAGAAAAATCCTAATTGAGACACAAAACAGCATATATAACAAATCTAGGCAAGTTCTTGGCTACGCAGATGATATTGTGCTTCTCGGACGTAGAACAAGCGATATTAAGGATAGGCTCTCTCAGCTTGAAAGAAATGCTAAACGGCTTGGATTATGCATCAACACCGGCAAAACTAAAGTGTTAACAACATCTAAGAACATACCTCCCGGAAATCTGGATACTGGCGACTATGAAGTGGAACGCGTGGAAAACTTCAAATACCTCGGGTCTGTAATAACATCGTCAAATGACATGCAGGCAGATATCAAAGCCCGTGTCTCTGCCGCATACAGAGTTTTCTACGCATACTCAAAACTTCTGCGATCAAAGCATCTTTCGCGGTCGTGTAAACTCACACTTTACAAAGCATTAATCCGACCTGTGCTCACATTTGGAAGTGAAAGCTGGACACTGACTTCCTCCGATTGTAGAATTCTATCAACATTCGAGAGGAAAGTCATACGAACAATTTAGGGTCCATGTAAAGTTGCTGAAAATCAGTATAGAATCCGAATGAATCATGAAATCAGACAGCTTCTTGGAGGCTGCGATGTAATCGGATTCATTAAATCCAACCGGATTAGATGGTTTGGTCATGTAGAAAGGGCTCCATTGGAAAGAATGATAAAAAAAGCGTCCCAACAACAACCAGCTGGTGTTCGTCGAAAAGAAAGACCGGGACAACGCTGGCGTGATGACATCATCCAAGACCTTCGTGATATAGGATGTCGAAACTGGAGTCAACTGGTCATGGAACAAGATGACTGGAAGCTGGTGGCACAGACGGCAAAATCCCTTCATGGGATGTAAACGCCAGAGAGAGAGAGAGAGTTAAAAACTATATTATTAAATAGAAATTAGTGAGTATCTAAACGCACTGTTTACTTTGTAACGTCCGCTTTGCGCGCACGCTATATTATTTTTTTTTAAGTTGGGAATGACGCTTTAGCAAGTATGTTTCTTACCTTCAGAGATTCCTTCGTTTCTCTTTTGAACACAAAACTTTCACTAAAGACAATACATCACAACATAACACAACACTATTAATTTCCGCCTGAAAAAAGAACAGCATATCTCCCCAAACCCAAATCACCTTCAAGAAGCTGTGAAATAAAAAATAAAATTCCAGAATACAATTAACAATTTAATTTAATCATCAATATAAAATATATTGTTTAGCTTATAATTAATTATTATTTAAAAAAAACCGATTATAACTTCACAAAACCTTCAACCCTTGATTCCACCATGTAATTTGTTGCAAATATATAATATATATATATATATATATATATATATATATATATATATATATATATATATATATATATATATATATATATATATATATATATATATATATATATATATATATATATATATATATATATATATATATATATATATATATATATATATATATATATATATATATATATATATATATATATATTTTTTATTATTTTGGATTTTTGGCTTTAATATTTTATTAATGATAATAAAATAATCTTTGGTTGAAGCCAATAATTTTTTCTTTTAAATAAAATAAATTATTTGTTTATTTTAGATAAAAAGAATCTTTATTTTAAAAAAAGAATAAAAAAATAGAATTTAAAATTATTTTTTTGCAAACGTTTCGTAAAATTATATTACATCATCAGTGCAAAAAACTTTAAATACTAAACATAATTCTTTACAAAAAACATAAAATACATTTTTGACAACGATAAATGAAATTTTTAGAATACTAGATAAGACTAAAGAAAAAGTAAAAAGAAAATATTAAGCTAAAATATTATCGTAAATATTTTGAAGATAAGCGGTGTCCTTTTGTTTATTAATAGAATTTTTACTTTTTTTAATTTTGATCATCTCCATTATACTTCTTTTCCTAAAATTGCTTTCTTTATCGAGAATTTGAACATTAGAAAAAGAAGCGTTATGTCCAACAACAGCAAGATGTCTTGAAAGCGCACTACAACCATTATCATCTTCAGTATTAACTGGCTTACTTTTAGCATCATTTAAATGTTGATCAAATCGTTTTTTTAAAAATTGTTTAGTTTGTCCAGTATAGGTGAAATCACAAGAACATTTAATCTGATATATTACATCAGTTTGTAATTCTTTCGGCACTTTATCTTTAAGTTTTGAAAACAAGGTTTCTCCAATATTTTTAGATGATCTTCCAACAGCATGAATATTATAAGGAACAAGTAAATTTTTTATTTGTTCATATACACCCTTAACATAAGGTAAAGATACGAACGTACTTAGATCATTTTGTGGTAAAACATTTGTTTCAACATTTATAGGTGGTACTTCTATATTACGTTTATTATTTTTAATCAAAGATTTATTTATCATTAATTTGATTAATTTTTTGGGATAATCATTTAATAGCAAAGTTTCTTGAAGAAGATCAAAATTTCTTTTATGAAAACGTTTATCAGACAAAATTAAAATTTTATCTGCTAATACAGTGATTGTATTTTTCTTATAAGACAATGGCAACCATGATTTAAAATTTAAGTATCTTCCAGACCATGTACTTTTATGAAAACAATCAGTAATTAACGATCCATCATCATTGTGATATATCAAAAGATCCAAAAAAGATATTTGTTTGTTATGTTCAATTTCGATAGTGAATTGTATATTTTTATTAAACGAATTAAAAAGTTCTTGAAAAAGTACAACTTTCTCTTCAGGAACAGAAGTGATAATATTATCATCAACATAGCGGTAGAAAAAAAGTGGTTTGACTTCTGATTTTTGTAAAACTTCTTGCTCTATGTATTCCATGACAAGATTAGCAACAGCAGGACTAACTGGCGAACCCATAGGTGAACCAAAAATTTGTTTATAGATTTGTTTGTTGAAGGAAAACTCACAATTAAATAGTACTATTTTCAAAGCATCAACAAATTGTGTTTTTGATAATTTTGAGCCGCTTTTTTGTTTAATCAACATCCAGTTCTTTTCTACTAGTTTGATGACTAAATTGCTATCAACATTAGTAAATAAGGACACAACATCTAATGATAATAATATATATGATGGTGGTAAATTTATATTTTTAATTTTGTGTTTAAAATCTTCAGCATTTTTTACAAAAGTGTTTGAATGTCCAACAAAATGATTTAAAATGTCTGATAAGTAAGAAGACAAAGCATACAAAGGTGTTCCAATAGAAAGTATGCTTTGTCTTCTTACTTATCAGACATTTTAAATCATTTTGTTGGACATTCAAACACTTTTGTAAAAAATGCTGAAAATTTTAAACACAAAATTAAAAATATAAATTTACCACCAGGATATATATTATTATCATTAGATGTTGTGTCCTTATTTACTAATGTTGATAGCAATTTAGTCATCAAACTAGTAGAAAAGAACTGGATGTTGATTAAACAAAAAAGCGGCTCAAAATTATCAAAAACACAATTTGTTGATGCTTTGAAATTAGTACTATTTAATTGTGAGTTTTCCTTCAACAAACAAATCTATAAACAAATTTTTGGTTCACCTATGGGTTCGCCAGTTAGTCCTGCTGTTGCTAATCTTGTCATGGAATACATAGAGCAAGAAGTTTTACAAAAATCAGAAGTCAAACCACTTTTTTTCTACCGCTATGTTGATGATAATATTATCACTTCTGTTCCTGAAGAGAAAGTTGTACTTTTTCAAGAACTTTTTAATTCGTTTAATAAAAATATACAATTCACTATCGAAATTGAACATAACAAACAAATATCTTTTTTGGATCTTTTGATATATCACAATGATGATGGATCGTTAATTACTGATTGTTTTCATAAAAGTACATGGTCTGGAAGATACTTAAATTTTAAATCATGGTTGCCATTGTCTTATAAGAAAAATACAATCACTGTATTAGCAGATAAAATTTTAATTTTGTCTGATAAACGTTTTCATAAAAGAAATTTTGATCTTCTTCAAGAAACTTTGCTATTAAATGATTATCCCAAAAAATTAATCAAATTTATGATAAATAAATCTTTGATTAAAAATAATAACCGTAATATAGAAGTACCACCTATAAATGTTGAAACAAATGTTTTACCACAAAATGATCTAAGTACGTTCGTATCTTTACCTTATGTTAAGGGTGTATATGAACAAATAAAAAATTTACTTGTTCCTTATAATATTCATGCTGTTGGAAGATCATCTAAAAATATTGGAGAAACCTTGTTTTCAAAACTTAAAGATAAAGTGCCGAAAGAATTACAAACTGATGTAATATATCAGATTAAATGTTCTTGTGATTTCACCTATACTGGACAAACTAAACAATTTTTAAAAAAACGATTTGATCAACATTTAAATGATGCTAAAAGTAAGCCAGTTAATACTGAAGATGATAATGGTTGTAGTGCGCTTTCAAGACATCTTGCTGTTGTTGGACATAACGCTTCTTTTTCTAATGTTCAAATTCTCGATAAAGAAAGCAATTTTAGGAAAAGAAGTATAATGGAGATGATCAAAATTAAAAAAAGTAAAAATTCTATTAATAAACAAAAGGACACCGCTTATCTTCAAAATATTTACGATAATATTTTAGCTTAATATTTTCTTTTTACTTTTTCTTTAGTCTTATCTAGTATTCTAAAAATTTCATTTATCGTTGTCAAAAATGTATTTTATGTTTTTTGTAAAGAATTATGTTTAGTATTTAAAGTTTTTTGCACTGATGATGTAATATAATTTTACGAAACGTTTGCAAAAAAATAATTTTAAATTCTATTTTTTTATTCTTTTTTTAAAATAAAGATTCTTTTTATCTAAAATAAACAAATAATTTATTTTATTTAAAAGAAAAAATTATTGGCTTCAACCAAAGATCATTTTATTATCATTAATATATATATATATATATATATATATATATATATATATATATATATATATATATATATATATATATATATATATATATATATATATATATATATATATATATATATATATATATATATATATATATATATATATATATATATATATATATATATATATATATATATATATATATATATATATATATATATATATATATATATATATATATATATTTACATAATCTTTTATAATATCTAATCGTTTTCTGATTAAAATCCAACATGTCCTGATCAAAATCCAAAATGACTTTTGGGTGATGGTTTCTTCCGGCTTATTTGGATAGCATCTCCTTGAGGTGTTTGTCCTTCAATCTTCAAACGAATAGAGAGCGATTATTTTCACTTCAATTTTATTTATACCATTTTACTAAATTTTCCCCAACCAATTGCTTCTGGTAATATTGTATAATTTGTCTGCCCCGATGTGAACTTGCAAATTGTAAGACAGATGCCCTCCATTGTAATTATAATTTCCTTTCATTTTCCCCGACATTGGCAAACAAAGTTAAAGTAGGTAGATGTTTTTAAAATTTTCTTTCACCCAAGACACTTTCTCCATTTATCGACTTTTTCTTACTTCCGAAACGATATTCATTTAGGCTGATCAGCTCAGCTGTATATATATATATATATATATATATATATATATATATATATATATATATATATATATATATATATATATATATATATATATATATGTATATGTAGATCGTTATTCTTCTCGGGTATTGGTTTTGATTTCATATTTCATTTAAGATTTTTTTTTAATTTTGTTTATAATTGTTTTTTTCTTATACTAAACACATCAATATTATTTACAAAAATATAAACAACAAATCGTCGCTTTAATAATGAAACAACGTATTCGCAAAAGTGTAGTTTCGAGATAATTGGGTTTAAAGATTTTTCGATTTTCTGATTTTCGTAAACTCGGCAGCACTATTGAATGAATAAAGATATTGAAAAAAAAATTTCTGCCAATTAATCTTGACTAATTTCCCTACAGCATATTAAAATTTCACATTGGTACCTGCTGGCTTTTCTACCTAAAAAGAGGTGAAAAGTCAATCAGGTACCTTATACGTTATTTCATATTTCATATACGTTATTTCATTTTGCATAAAAGTACGATTAAGTCTAAAACTAATTATTATAAAACTAACGCATAATATTCTTACAATTTTTTATTTATATGAACCGGCATATCATGTAGTAATGAATGATGCTTATACAATATTTTAGATTTACCATTTCGTGTGGCGATCGTAATGTATGTAAAGTATACGACACTGATTTTACCCAAGTTATTATTCTGTAGGAATTGAAATATCGTACATGCATTTACGCTGTTTTAATATTTAACCGAATTAAAATTTGCATGTACGTTAATTAACAATATATTAATTTTCAACCCCAGTTATAGAAAAATTGGAAAATGTTAAAATGCCACTTTATAGACATCCTTATGGGGAATGCAGCGCACCCATTATATAAAAACAACGTATATATGGCATACGTTATTTCATTATTAAAGCGACGAAATAAATTATCCTATATAATTTAATCATCAATGGATTAACATAAATTTAAATTTGCTTTAATACAATACAAATGTTACCGTTTTGTTTTCTTTTACAAATTTTACGTTAATCAAAATAAACATATGCTCTTTACAAATTAATTTTTCTTTCAATGAAATCCTATATAATTGATTGAAAACATCACAAACAAATAATTTTGATTCTATCGGATCTTTGATTACTTTATATTAAAATTTTCACGCGTTACAACTTATATTGTCAAAAACAATTAATCTGTCAAGCAAACAACGTCGTACTTTCGTTAGATCGCTACTTAGTTGGATGTTGTTGTCAATACTTATGGGCTATTATTTTGAAAACGTACATTTTTTTGTTGATTTTTAAATTTTTGATTTTTAAAAAATCTGAAATTTTGATATATTGTTGGCATTGACGAAAGGAAAAAAGTAGTTTCTGCTTTTATTTTTTGTAATGATGAGATATGAGCTTTGAAGTAAACCAAGGTTTTACGCGCCGCCTAGCGGAAAAGAAAAAAAGAATTTTAAACTTACTTATTTCAATTATTCAATTATTTTCCTTTTTACTTGCAAAAATATACGTAAGTCGGATGAAATTTGTGACACCTATTCACAAAACATTGCCACCATTACCAAAACTACGTGAAAAAGCCTCAAAATTCAACCGCGCATAACTCCGATTCAGAGTACTCAAAAAATAAAAGCAGAAACCACTTTTTTCCTTTCGTCAATGCCAACAATATATCAAAATTTCAGATTTTTAAAAAATAGTTGTTTTTTTTCGATGTAAGTTTTCAAAATAATAGCCCATATAAAAAGAAATTTTTAAACTTGTTTATAGTAATATTGATAAATAAATGTTACTATAAGTAAATTCATAATAATTTTCGCTTTGTCAGTACTGTTTGGTGACTTATTGAGCATCATTACATAAATCGATAAGATGTTGCTAATTGTGGGCCATTTTGGATTATTGTTGTATATTTTCATTGAATGTTCATTTAATGACACCATCATTATTTAACAAATTTAATGAACATAAAATTGTTGTTTTTTGCCAGTTTTGGATCAACGTTACAGAACTTCATCGATTGCTGATTAATTGAACATTCATCGACTGGTTATTTATTGAACTTCATTCCTTTTAATTGGCAAGTTGTTGACAGTTATAGCCTTAGAGTTACCGAGATAGTTCTTATTGCTTGCCATTCGTTAGCAAATTTGTATTACTTCATCGAGTAAATATTAGTTACCATCGTTATTGGAATTATTAATGGCAAGTGCATGCCATGTCGGATCAACTCTGCATTATATTCATGACGACCGACAACAATACGCAAAAAATTTTAAGAATACGTCCACTAGCAGAATATTATTACCATCGAGAATTATTAAAAACCAACTGCAATGACAAGAGAATTGTTTCACTTGCACCTATGAAATTTTATCACCCATTGAGTTCGACTGAGACTGATCATAAGGTAGCAAAAGAAAAATTCGGGTTTGTTTTTGACTTGGAGTGAATTAGCAGCGTCTCAAATATTTTGAAAAGAAACATTTTGAATAAACCAACCGGCCAAGGTAAATTTGTTAAGTTAATTTTTCGGTTATAATATTATTTATGAAAAACATCAAACATTATAGCATGAATTGCTAACGTAACGGTCAGGCTTTGGAGACCTGGGTGGAATTATAGAGACAGGTTTTTTGAACGTTTGTTTCTTTCGGTATTTTTTCAACATTTTTCTGTGAATGAGGTCGGTCGTTAGAACTGATGAAATTCGTGGTCTACCAGACCTATACTTAACAATTCTAGCTTTTAAATTTATTCATATTTTCAAGCAAAATATTTAAGGGATTCAACTTCCCCAATTCATTAAATTGAGCACATCAAATATTTTTTCTCAGACTCTCTCGAAACATTCATATGTTTAATTTTATCATTATTAGTTTGAAACCCTACATATTAAGCAACTTGAAATTTTCACTCGTTATAGCTTTACTTCGGCCGAGAATGACAACACCATTAGCATTTGCAATCATCCATACTCAGTTTATTGATAAAGATATTGTTGTTCGTCCGTAGTTGTTTTGATGGCACACATATTTCAAAACTCAATACAAAAGCATAGCACTACTTTGCCTTAAGCCGAAGCTGACTTTAAAAACATTAAAATTTTGTTCTCTGCTCGTGCCCAGTATTAAGAGGTATATACTCTCATCTTGCAAAGTGATACCAATTTACTGTAATTCCTGTTGAATGGAGATTCCCACTAAAGTAGCACATAGTCCTTGGTACAACAGGAATTTATTCGAGCAACATCCTCATTAAGAAAAGTGCCTCGACCTTACCAGTAACAACACTGATATTCTTTGAACTGTCGTTCAGGTATGGGCTGATTTTAACTAGCAAAATATATGGAGATCTTATTTCGGAGAACGATTCCCACCTCTTATAGATCGCACATTCAGAACGTTCAAAAAGAACATATGTTGACTAGCAAGTGATAATTTTGATTTGGAGTATTTCCATTCGGTGCGACCTAAGTCAATAAGTGAAATATTGTTTTATGTTCCGTGTATCCGTAGATCCTCTCATAGACTACTAATTGTATTCGCAAGTCGACAAGAAAACCAGTACCAAATGCTCTTCGAATTTCGAGATCAATGAGCACTTTAGAAAGACTTTTCAGATCTTATTTGACGATTTTGACTGCTTAATTTCTTGCAGAGCACCAGAGGCATATGCTTAAATTAAATTATAACAGGACGATTATTTTTTATGATTTTTAATTATAAGCATTTTTTCAGGGGTGAGAAAAATGTGGATTGGCTTACATACCAATTTAAGTGCAAGCAGATTTTTTACAGCATGTTTGAGCACTTATGTTCTCACACAATTGCAAGTTTATTATCTTGTTGTCTCAAATATGTTTCTAAGTCTATACAAAGTATATTTTCTTGCTTTATTATGATACAACCAAAAATAAAACTATAGGAATAAAAGCGATACATGTTGAATATTAATACCATTCGGGGTTTGTTATACAATATACTATTATATTACGTTTTTTTTATATTTAGGTCAGTTTGGTTTGCGAATTTTATTTTCACCTAACCAACTTTTGTTATTATTCGATCAATTTCGATTTATTTTGAGATTAATTGACACTTATAATTAAGAAAAAGTTTATCACGCTTGTTGATTGTCGCAATTTGCTTAAGTACCAACCGTTGTTATAGAAAATAGAAATTCTTACGTTCGAAGTGTTCCGGGTGTGGTAGTTTAATTTCCAACTGCAACTTGAATATATTAACGTTGAAAATAGTGAAAGTATATCTCAATCGTTTCTTTTTCTTCTCGTTTTTTTCGATTTGTCAATCTTATTACGTTGGGTGATAGACCAGGGCCAATTGTGTTAAAGGAAAAACAATTCTTAGCAGTATAAAATGGTCGGTAAACATAGTTAATGGTCTAAGTAATTAAGGAAAAATCGACCCGACTGAGTAAAAATCCCGGAAGGGGGTGGGGTTGTAGTATATACGTTTTTAGGGGTGGGTATTAGTTTTTTGCGATTTGCGGCTAAACTATACATCCTATCGAAAAAAGTTATATGTAAAAATTGTAGAAGCTTATGGAGCATAATGACTGTAAATAAATTAAATAAAATAAAAAATAAATTAAATAAAATAATAAAAAAAAAACAGAGATTGTGCTTAAGACCGCACGGCAGAAGTGAAAACTTCATTAGCAATCGCAATCAATTGATGTCGTATTAGTAGTATTTGGATCGTATTAGTAAAATAAATGAGAAACAAGTCAGAACGATTAACCGCTAACTACACACACTAGCCTAACAATGTAAACCAAATAATTGTCAAAATAGCACTCATATGCCAATAGCAGGAACTAAAGTACGCGTGGATGTCACACCAATAGATCAACCAGTTTAAATTATACAAATCTTTCTGCGGAAAGATAAGCAAATTCATTGGTATTAATGCGCATTGTTGCCTTTCGCAAATCACTATCGGCTAAGTGCCACCATTTTTAATTATTTTATTAATCATGATTGCAATTCATGTTTAATCATACATAAGATATGCTTCTTTGTATAGAATTTATGCAATTTCCGTCTCGTAATTGTGAGCTTTAAATCGATTTTATCAAGTATCAAGTTACAAGTATTAAGTTTTCACTTAATTTTAGAAACATGTACAGGCAGACCTCGTATAACGTTACCCCGTTTAACGTTGATTCACTTTAACGTTATTCCAATTTTATAAATTTTTTTTTGAAAATTTTAAAAAAATGAAAACAAATTTTTTTTTTTTCGAATTGTCGAGAAACAAACAAAATATTCTCATAAATTATTTATTCTTTCGAATTTAATCAACATTTTTAATTTTAATTGGCTAAGTTAATCAGCGAATTTGAAAAGTTTTACAAAACAAGAAAAATTAATACATAGTTTGATATATTTATGTTATAAGTTTCTCTACTCGTGTAATAGTTTCGTCTATTATTTAAAACAAAATTCGTCATTGTTTTTATACTGACGATGTAAATATTTGGGTAGTGAAATCCGAAATTCTACGTCCACGCCGTGCTATCTGGGTAACGCTAACAGAATTAGGCTGGTGTAGTTTAGAGCGGCAGAGTAAATACTGCTTATACTCAATGGTTCTGCACCATGGCGACTCATTGGCGCCACAAAACCAATGCAACTCAAGCGTCTGTTCTCCATGTTAGGGTCGGTTTGTAGCGGGCGTCTGTCTTGGATCAAGCGGCTCGCTATATAAACATGTAAAAAGGTTGTTTCAGATGCAGAACGAACACATTCACCAAAAAATTGGGTTGGGAGAGAGCTAACACTCCATTTCCGTAAAAAAATATCTGTCATAAATTCTGTACACAGGCCTCGGATTATCTCGGATTCATTATTGGAACGACATCGGAAACTGTACCCGGACTACGATTTAAAAATGGGAACCTAGAACGTGCTAAACCTTAGAAGACCAGGAGATCTACTAAAACTTACAAACCAAATCGATAGTTATACACTAGATATAGTGGCGTTACAAGAACTAAGATGGCCAGGGAGTGGAATCTACGAAACAGCCAAGGGATACACTCTCTACTGTTGCGGTCATGAAAACAGAGGAGAATTTGGAGTTGGCTTTCTCATACATCGTCGCGTGAATCAACATGCTATCGGCTTTTGCCCAATTAATATGCGGATATGAGGAAGAGAGGAAGACCTAGACAACGCTGGCGTGATGACATCATCCAAGACCTTCGTGATAAAGGATGTCGAAACTGGGGTCAACTGGTCATGGAACGAGATGATTGGAAGCTGATTGCACAGACGGTAAAATCCCTCTATGGGATGTAAACGACAGAGAGAGATGTAAATGTTTCTGCCCAAAACTTTATTGAAACCATTCAACTCGGTATCAATAAATTCGTTCTCTTCTCAATAATGAAATCCCAACAAAAATATTTATTTCCTATAAGGCAGTCGAATCGGTCTTTAGAAACAAACGTAGATTATTTAATATTTGGATCAATAACAAAAATTCCTTAAATCGAGAGATCGAGAAGAATGACCTTTACAGTACAAAGAGTGATTACCCAAATCTTGTTTTAGTATTATTGGCTGTCTAATTTCTTGCAGAGCAATGATATCCATCCCATACCATTTAGGCTCTGTTTCGACTTATTAGAGCATCAGCAGCGCTCAGGTTCGCATGTTCCGATTCAGTCCGTCGTTTTCTCGTCTAGGTTAAATTCTGTATTTTTGTCCAGGTCTGTTATTCTCTTTCTGATTTCCAAATTTAACAAATTTTTTTTCACGCGGTTAGGGTGTTAACCTAAGGCTCAACCCATATTTTCGTGAACGGGTGCGTTTCCAGGTCATCATAATAATCTTTTTACACGTTCTTATAGCAAGCCGCTTTATTCAAGACAGATGCCCGCTCCAAGCGGCCTCTAACATGGAGAACAGATGCAAGGGTCGGATTGGTTTTAATGCACCAATTCGCCGTCGTATAGTGTCATTAACTAAGCAAACAGTTTTACTCTGCTTATCTCCGATACAACAACTTAATTCAAACCTTACGGCAACTCTATAGTATCTTAAAATCGAAAATCTGCTTAATATATGAATTTAAGATCAAAATGCACGAAATATTCTACTTAATCAGTTAATAATTATTGAAAAGGAAGAAAAATTTACGAAAAAATTAACAATTAAGCACCTATCTCATCGTTTTGCACGACACCTATACCCCGTTTAACGTTGATTTGAATAACGTTAAGGAATTTTGGAACGCATCTTTGACGTTAAACGGGGTATTACTGTATTATATACAATTCCAAACCGACAACATGTTTAGTGAAGATGATAAAATTCCAATACATATAATTTTGATATACAAATATAATTGTTTCAGCCTTCAGGTTATACTATCTTTCATGTCTGACAAAAATGATCCAGCAATAGATGCCTGTATACTGGCTGAAATTCAGTTATTTATAAAACAAATTTCCCAAAACTAATATTTGCATTGAACTATAGCTTCAACTTATTTGAATTGGCTTTGTAAGAGCTAATTAACAAAAGAAACTTAAATATGTTATAAACCCTACACGGTTGCACGCCTCCTTAACTTTTCTTAAAATATATTTTATTTCTTTTTGAAATGGGTATCCGGGTAACCCGGGTATTTCGTAAACTAATACTCGACTACCCGGGTACTTACAAAGTCGAGTAATTTGGATAACCTACTTAAAATGAAGGTTTTTAAGCCAAAAATATTAAAATTTGCTTTTTTTTTTTTTTGGATTTTTGAGATCAATTAAACTCAAGTAAGTAAAGAAGTAATTGGAATATTTTCAATTCAAAGGTATGGTTTGAAGTTTCTCAGAAAAAAACTTCAATTCACATTTTACGTGTTTCGGATGGGATTCGAACCTACCCTCGTCAGTGCCCGGCTCGAATCCTTGGGCAGACGCGCTATCGATTACGCCGTTGAGGCGATGACAATTTCAAAGTTGAAACTTCTTCATCACTTAATTATTTTTAAAATTTGCTGTTTTTTCACACTTAATGTTTTTTTTGACACACTTCTGTTACAGCTATCGAACACAGCGTCCTTTCGGACCTGTTCCTTGAGTATACCTATTTTTGGAAAAAAAATTTTTGAAATCCATCCAGCGGTTTTCTCTGCAGCGTAGGTAATGACGGCTGGACGGCGGCAGACAGACATACATTTTTTTTTTGCTTTTTCAGAATCATTAGGTCTTAAAACGTCGAGAAATGCCAAAAAAGTGGGGGTAAGAATTTCACTTTTGGCTCGTGAATGTAATACTTAGGTCTTTCAGACCGAAGTATCAATATTTTGGTATGTATAATTAAAATATGCTTTCAAATTATTTGATTATAAAATAATTTTTTACGATTACAGATAATATTTTTGCTGTATGAATAATTATACATCGCATTTGGCCAAATTTTGATTTAACTCTGCAGATCCACAGTTGGCATGGTATCTTCGGATATTCAGAGACGTTAATTTATAATTTATTTAAATTAACACTAAACATGTTTAAATTAGTATAAAAAAAAAAGCGAAATTGAAAATCAACATTGGAGATTATGAAGCTATAGTTTTACTTATTATAAACTATATTTTATATTGCTGAATCGATCATTTGTAACACATGAAATCAAATATATGGAGTGGCTGAAATCTCACAGCTCTGAGATACCAAGACTTCGGTCTGGGTTAAGGATTTTGAAATAGTTTTTGGCAAAATACTTTTATGAGGACATGGTTTTTAGTTTTAGGCAGCGATGTATATTAAACATAACTCTTTGTTAAAGTACAAGTATTTTTTATCTCTGTTTAAAAATTTATTACAAAACTAACACGAAACATCAATACGTTGCCGGAAAATTATAATCAAAATTCCAAAAATATTGTTAAATTAAATAAAATCAAACTTTTTTCTAAACTCCAAAAATATTCCAAAAATTAGAATAAAATCAAATATTTAAACTTTTTCTCAATTCCAATAATATTTCAAAAACTCTTAAAAATTCAAACTTTTTCCAAAATTCTAAATATATTGCAAAAATTGTTACAAAATCAAAAATTGAGAATTTTTTCAAAATTCCAAAAATTATAATAAAATCAAAAATTAAAAATTTTTCAAAATTCTAAAAATATTCCAAAAATTCTTAAAACATCAAAGATTAAAACTTTTTCCGAAATTCTAAAAATATTGCGAAAATTATTACAAAATCAAATATACAAACTTTTTCAAAATTCCAAAAATATTTCAAAAACTATAACAAATTCAAAAATTTCCATGTCCAATTTCATTTTAAATTACATTTACGTCATAAAAACAGCTACATTTTTTTTCCAAAAAATTGGCTATAAAAATAAATGAAATCATTTTTTGACACACTTGACATTATTTTTTGACAAACTTATAATGCCATAGTTCACAATAATAATAATAAAATATCATGTCATACAAACAATTAATTTTATTTTTTTCTAAAAAAATTGGGTAGAAAATAAATAAAACCTTTCTTTTGACACACTTGACAACATTTTTTGACAAACTTATAATGCCATAATTCTCAATAATAATAATGAAATTTCATTTCAAACAAACAATTTTATTTTTTTCCAAAAAATTGGGTAAAAAACTAAATAAAAATCTAGAATTCTAAGACACTAGAAATGAATGTATTCAATTGAATAGAATGAAAAATTGCTTTGAAAAGTGAAAGATCCGTAACACGTTACGTTACGGTTACGGTTACCGTTACGGATCTTTCACTTTTCAAAGCAATTTTTCATTCTATTCAATTGAATACATTCTTTTCTAGTGTCTTAGAATTCTAAAGACTACATAATGGTTAGATCCATTGCTAAACTCTTAATAAAATCTTGAATTTAAATAAAAATCTTTTGACACACTTGACAACATTTTTTTGACAAACTTATAATGCCATAATTCTCAATAATAATAATAAAATTTCATATCAAACAAACAATTTTATTTTTTTCCAAAAAATTGGGTAAAAAACTAAATAAAAATCTAGAATTCTAAGACACTAGAAATGAATGTATTCAATTGAATAGAATGAAAAATTGCTTTGAAAAGTGAAAGATCCGTAACAAGTTACGTTACGGTTACGGTTACCGTTACGGATCTTTCACTTTTCAAAGCAATTTTTCATTCTATTCAATTGAATACATTCTTTTCTAGTGTCTTAGAATTCTAAAGACTACATAATGGTTAGATCCATTGCTAAACTCTTAATAAAATCTTGAATTTAAATAAAAATCTTTTGACACACTTGACAACATTTTTTTGACAAACTTATAATGCCATAATTCTCAATAATAATAATAAAATTTCATATCAAACAAACAATTTTATTTTTTTCCAAAAAATTGGGTAAAATAATAAATAAAAATCTCTCTTTTGACACACTTGACAACATTTTTTTGACAAAATTATAATGCAATAATCTAGATTTTGATCTTACATACCAATCCCGACCATCAAGATTTCTCCAAATTTAATTTTCCTACTCGTAATCACTTAAAATGAACGTTTTTTAAGCCAAAAATATGAAAATTTGCTGTTTTTGACACACATAATGATTTTTTTGACACACTTCCGGTACAGTTATCGAACACAGCGTCCTTTTGGACCTGTCCCTTGTGTATGCTTATTTTTAGAAAAAAAAATTTTGAAATCCCTTCAGAGGTTTTCCCTGCAGCGTAGGTAATGACGGCCGGCCGAACGGCCTACAAACGACATACATTTTTTTTTGGTTATTTAGAATCAGTTGGTCCTTAAACGTCGAGAAATGCCAAAAAAAGTGGGGGTAAGAATTTCACTTTGAGCCCATGAATGTAACCCAAGTAACAAATTTTGTTTACAAATTTATTACAGTACATTTACTCTGTAATCGTAAAGTTAGAGTGGTAACTGTACCGTAAACGTTCAGTAAGTGTTTCGTATATATTTTGGGGAATAATTTTGGCTTTTACTGAACGTTTACGGATATCAATTTGCGTAAGAATTATGTATGATTACAAACACGTACGTAGTGTTACAGAAAGCAAAATGTATGCGATTTTAATCACTACGGATTGCTTACAAAAAAGTTACAATTTCATACTTTAATACGAAGTTTAAGACGATTTTTTGTAAACAAAAAATATGAATAAATATACAAATACAATAATATATTTTATGTTTATGAAATGCAAATATTATATTTTAGCATAACTAATTTTGTATAGTTGGATGTCAAAATTTACAAACGAATAATAAAATTTCGATTAAATTTTGGAAATACTTTTAAATTAATAATGCGCCATAAAAATAATAAATTATTAAATATAATTTTAAAAAAAATTTTATATGTCAATTTATTTTAGAGAGATAAAATTATATAAAATTTGTTTTATTATTTTCATAAATTTAAGTTTTTCTAAAATACTTATAACATAAGTTATAAAACCCAATAAAGTTTCATTAAATGTATTTTGTTATTTTTTTTAAATACAGTCAAATATTAATTTTGCATAAAAATGGCTGAGTTTTCCATTGTAAGCTTTCAAATACAAGTTAGCCCTATGTAGATATACAGAGAGTGCACAGAATTTATACATTTACATTTTATTTACATTTACACTTCCATATTTAAAATGTTAACATGTTAACGTAATGTAAACGCTATGTGTTTGATCTGTAAACATAATCATACAATTACAACTTCCAACTCAAAGAGTTTACATGTATAAATTATGTAAACGTTTAGTATTAGCCTCGTTGTTGTGCATTTAGATTTACACCTTCCTTTTACAAATATTTACTTGTATATGTTTTGTAAAAGCTTTGTATAAATCCTTTTACAACTTTTGACATTTGTGAAATAAACAAAAGTGACATTTATTTTTTATTTGGTACAAGCAATCCTCATGCACTTAACTTTGGTATATGTCCAAATTTTTTTTTACATAAACGGGGGGTGGGAGACTATGTGTCTTGTAATTATCTTACAAAATTTTGCCTGATAGTGTTCTAAGCTTGGCATTGTTGGACCACAATAAAATGCAAATGGTCTCCGAATTCCGAATGATCGGTTATACATAAAATCGACCAAAATTCTTTTTTCTATTAAAAATGGGAAGGCCGTCAATGTTAAAGGTAACTGAAATATTAATTAAGTGATCCAAATTGAAAACTTCAACCAACGTATTAGCTCATAATACCAAAGCTTTCCACTACCCGTCAAAATAATATTTATATTTTGAAGTGTTTGCAATAATTTTCGGGGATCCTTTGGTTAGAAATTAAATCCACGAAACTTTAAAATCACAAGTGACTCTTAAATTGATTAAGACTCGATTCGATTCGAAGATTCGATTATTAAATGCCCAATATATTGAGTCGTCTATCACTGAAAGCTGGCGATAAATTTCTTTATCATCGCACGATGGAAACAGACATCTTTTATTAAACAAAAAATTTTGACTTAAGAAAACTGTATAAATTATGTGACAGTATAAATACATTCCTACTGTAAATGTCCCGTAAATATACGGTAAGTATATAAGTTCTCAATAAAATAAAGTTTTGTAATTAATCTGTAAATGTAACAATACATTTACAAGGCCAACGTTTAGTATATTTACAATGTAGCTATAAGCTCTCGTAGACTTTACACAATGTAGTCATTTTGTAGAAGTAATAATACAGTTACATAGCACATAATCAGAAACGTTACATTCGAAGCTATAAGTTTACTACTACACTGTAGCTTTACTGTGTACAATCAGAAACAATATTTTGTAGAAGTATAAATACCGCAACCTATTTTGAGTACAGTATGTGTTCCGTAAATAAAACAACAATAGTTTGTGACTATAATATATACAAAATGTTACTTGGGAATACTTAGGTCTTTCAGACCGGAGTAACACTTTTATTTCATATTGTTACGTTTTTCACACCTTACTTCGAATTGGCTTTACTCTCAATTCGATAAACGTAATTCCCAATCTCTTCTGAGTTCGATCACTGATTAGTAAGCACAAACACCAGGTTTTATTAAGTATTCAACAACTTAATTGTTCATCAACAACAGGAAAACAATACAGCAAACAATATTCCTAACTAGAATATTCTCTCAACAGCTTCAGAAACTCCAACGGTTTATTGTAGAAATTTCCAGTACACCACGTTCAAAATAATACACAAAATATTTCTACTCAATAACACTTATTACACTTATAACTTTACACAAAAACTAATTTAAAGGTCACTTTTATAATTTTAACTTCACTATCGCAGGTTTAAAATAAAACTAATTAAAAACTACAAGAGGCAATTTCCTTATATACATTCTGCTTAATCTCTAGAAATATTTAGGTCACTTTTTAGAAACCTTGAGAAAATATTAGAATATTCGATTATTTTACGTTACGTTGATTTGATTCATAAAATCATTTGTTTTATGTAGACCTTAATTCTAAGAATATGTACAACAACAACAATATTCATTTCATTAATATGTTGTAGTATTTTGTTGGTTTGATTTTTCTAGAAGTGACCGTAATCGTCTAGATTTTTCTGTAATCGTAACAATATATTCAAAACGATCAATAGATTGATAAAAACGAACTGCTTGATTGCAATCAGATTAATAACACTGTGCGACAAATGGTAGGGGTCAGTGATCCGCTGGGGTTCTGACTACCGGAAAAAGTTATATCAGTAAAAAAAAAGTTATACATGTCCCGGCATTTCGCTGGGTCACGTCTAGGAATCGAGATATATCGATTTGAAGTTAGTATGTATCACATAGGGGAAATAGTTAAGTTTTGGGGACATAACTTGAGAACGACTAGTTTGATTTTACTGAAACAAATTTAGAAAAATTAAAAATTACAATTCCTTTAACAAAATCATTCCTTTATCAAAACACTATTTCTTTACACAATCAACAGTTTTGCAGTTATAAATAAATTTATGAAGAAAAAAAATAATTTTTTGCCTAAAAAATAAAAAAATTGTATTTTAAAAAATCATGAAAAATTCAAAACGGGAAAAAGTGTCAAGTTTTATTACTTTGACGTAAAGTCACATAATCTGTGCACAAAACGAGACATGGATCATGAAAATCGATGAATGCATTTCGCTTTTATTCACAATTAAATAAAGGTATCTCATTTTGACAAGAATAATGATTTTTCATAGAAATTTATTTTTAATATTTTTAATGGAATAAACTCCAAAATTTATTGTTTTAAATGTATTTGGACATGTGTCTATGTGTCTTTGTGTATTAATTTTATTTTTTTTTTTTATTTATTTATTTTATTTTATTATTTTTAGTATAATTTTATTTTATATTTTTATATTTTGTTATATTTTATTATATTATTATTATTATTTATTATTATTATTATTATTATTATTATTATTATTATTATTGTTTATTATTATTATTATTCATTATTATTATTATTTATTATTATTATTTATTACTATTGTTATTATCATTTATTATTAATATTTATTATTCATTATTTGTCATTATTATTTATTATTATTTTTTATTGTTTATTTATTATTTATTATTTACTTATTATTTATTTATTATTTTTTTATTATTTATACATTATTTATTTATTATTTATTTTTTATTTATTTATTAAATTTTTTTTGTTTTATTTTTTATATTTTTACTATATTTTTATTTTGTTATTTTTTTGTTTTACTTTATTATTTTTATTTCATTTATTTATTTATTTTATTTTTTTTTGTATTTCTTATTTATTTAATTTTAATTTTCTTATTTTTTCGTTACTTTTTCAGTATAGTATATCAGTAGATTAAAGGAATTATAATGCTTAATTTCTAAATTTGTTTCAGCAAAATCGGACTAGTCGTTCTCGAGTTATGTCAAAAAAAGAACCCCAAGCGTGACAATTTCTCCTATTTGATACTTACTAACTTCAAATCGATATATATCGATTCCTAGACGTGACCCAGCGAAACGCCGGGACACGTATAACTTTTTTTTACCGATATAACTTTTCCCGGTAGTCAGAACCCCAGCGGATTTTGGCTGTCGCACAGTGTTATTAATATTATTTTTGATTATAAGAATTAGTGTACAGTTTTTTTAGAGAATGTTTTATGAGTCAATCTATATTTGTCTCTTATCACCGTACCAACTCCACACACATATACTATACGAATTTTTATTACTTTAATTATTTAATAGGGTCCTACAATACTCCCCTTCTATAAAAAAAATATAATAATAGAACATGTGAAAGCCGTATAGAGAACACCTGTAAACATCTAAAATAAAATTAAAAGAAATTGATTGTTGCGAAGTGCATTGAGTGTTGATTGATTAGAACTTGGAAATATTTGGGCATGATCCGTTAGATGATGAGAATCTAGTGTGAAACTATTTGAAAATCTAACCTTTTAAATTCCTTGTTATATCGTCAGTCATGTAAGCTGGTTTAAGTCTGTCTATTGAAACTGAAATGTTCTTTCCTTTTATTTCAATAATAAAACTTTTGCGGAAACGCCAGATTACTTGGTAAGGGCCCTCATATGGTGGAGATAAGCCTGTTCTAACTTTATCCACCCTAATGAAAACGAAGTCCCATTACGTGAGATCTTTTGGAATGTAAATGTTCTTTTGAGGATCCTTCCGGGTATCTTTCGGGATTAAGGATTGCATCGGTTGCTTTAGATGTTCAACCAGATCCGATGGTTCAACTGGATGCGAATCCTGTGGTTATATGAATAGTTCTCCAGGAATCTTCAGGTTTTGTCCGTAGACAAGATCCGCAGGAGTACAACCTAGGTCAGCTTGACCGAACTCCGAATGCCGAGCATGACGATGGGGAGTTTATCACTCCAATTGATTGTGTTTTCATGAACTTTTAAAGATGATTTTAACTGTCTATGGAATCGTTCAACTATTCCATTGGCTTTAGGGTTGTAAGCCGTCGTCGGTAGTCTTTGAAAGCCAATGATGTTCATCAGTTCTTGAAATAACTTCGATTCAAAATTTGCTCCGCGATCGGAAGTTATATTTAACGGCACACCAAATCTAGATATATGATTTGTAACGAAGGCTCTTGCAACTGTTTCAGCTGTTCCATCTTCTAAGGGTATAGCTTCAGGCCATCGGGTGAAAAGATCAATGGTCGTCAGGAAATAACGATATCCGTGAGAAGGTGGTAAAGGTCCTTCCAAGACTATGTGTATATTTTCGAATCTGGCCGTGGGAACAGGAATTTGTGAAAACCGGAATGAGTGTGACGATGAACCTTAGATCTTTGACATGGTAAACGTCTCAGACCAAAATCCAACATCTACACTCATTGACGGCCAGAAGTATCGTTTAGTGACCATTTTTCGTGATGCTATAATTCCAGGATGGGAAAGGTTGTGTAGCGAATCAAAAATAGATCGTCTCAGGGGCTCAGGAATATATGGACGTAATACGTTAGTCGGAGTCTCGCACCAAATCGGTTTTGCAGAATGATTGGTTGAGATAGGTTCTAACTTACGCTTAGATCCTACAATTTTAGGGTTATTAATAAGATTGTTGAGTTCTGTATCTGACTCTTGAAGTTAGATGAGTTTATCAACATCCAGCCCAGTAAAATTGATAGCCATTTCGTCAGTTCGTGAAAGTGTATCGGCCACTACATTATCCGTACCAGAGATGTGCCGAATATCTGTTGTGAACTAGGAAATGAAGTCAAGATGACGTGCTTGGCGAGGACTTCTCTCTGTCTTTGAGGCGATTGATGTTACCAGAGGTTTGTGGTCAGTGAACACTGTGAACAAACGACCTTCTATGAAGTACCGAAAGTGTTTAATTGCTAGAAAAATAGCTAATCACTCGCGGTCAAATGTGGAATATTTCTGCTCTGCATGCGAGAGCTTTTTGGAGAAAAATCCTAAGGGTTGCCAACATCCTTTATTAAATTGTTCGAGTACTGCCCCTGTTGCAGTATCTGAAGCATTCGTTTTGATACAAAAGCTTGTATTTTGTAACGTGCCAAGAGTGTGCAGTTTACAACCGCAAGTTTGACTTTGATAAAAGCTGACTTTTTTTTAAATCTTGGCTAGTTCAGCGAAATAGCCGTGAAGTGGAGCTATTAATTCGGCTTAGTGGGGTATAAATATATGGTAGTAATTTACCATGCAAACGAATCGTTGAACTTGGCGAACTGATGATGGCTGAGGAAAATCTTTAATGGCCATGTTTCGATTGGGGGAGGGTTTTACGCCATCCCTTGTGATTTCATGGCTTAACAATTCTAACGAAGTTACACCAAATACGCACTGTGAATGTTTGATTATAATATCAAAATCAGAAAATCATTGAAGAAGTAGGCGTAAATGTTTTTGGGGTTCCTCAGGGGATTTGCTTGCCACCAAAACGTCGTCCATATACACAAATACGAAGTCAAGTCCTTTGACCACTTCGTCTCTAAAACGCTGAAAAGTCTGAGCTGCGTTTCTCAGACCATAAGGCATTCTAAGGAACTCGAAGAGACCAAAAAGGACAGTAATCGTAGTTTTGTGTATGTCTTCCGCAGCAACTGAGATTTGGTGGTAAGCGCTGACAAGATCGATTTTAGAGAACATAGTGCATCCGTTGAGATGCATGGAAAAATTCTGTATGTGTGGTATTGGGTATCGATCTGGGATGGTAACATCATTTAAACGTCGATAGTCCCCACACGGTCTCCAGTCATATTGTTCTTTCTTCGGAACTAAATGCAGTGGAGATGAATCACAAGAATAGGAAGGTCTAATTAATCCTAGCTGAGTCATATGTGAAAATTCATCTTCGGCTATATTGAACTTGGTAGCCTCCAGTCGCCGTTGTCACCAAAAAGGTAGTTGTCCTACTGTAGTAATTCTATGTACCACGGTGTTTTTGACTGGGGCGTCGACTTTGGGCTCCTTAGTTAGGGTTAGGAAATCTGAAAGGGTTTTTCCGTAGATTCCTTAAACGTTAAACAAACGTAGTTATGGCGTGTTATCTAAACACGAAATAGTATTCACTACTAAGTTTGTGGTTGAATCGAGCAAGCGCTTGCGCTTGAGGTCGACTATTAAACCAAATTTAGTCAGAAAGTCAGCACCTATAATAGGTTTACCAACTGACGCTACGACAAATGAGTGTCGTAATTCTCTGCGGAGACCCAAATCTTAGTTCATTAATTTAGAACCATAAGTGTGAATTTGAGATCCATTAGCGGCTGTGAGGACATTGTGTTCGTCTTGAACTAAATTTTTATATGAAACATATGAAATCTTATTTTTTTATTTTTTTTTTTTTTTTTTTTTTTTTTTATTTTTTTTTCATTTTTTTTTTTTTTATTTTTTGTTTTTTTTTTTTTATTTTTATTTTTTTTTTTCATCATGATTGAATAGAAGTGTTTTTCATTTGTAATCGTGCTTCTATTATTCTAATTTAATTTATAGTTATTCCTAAAATCAAAGTTGGAGTGAGTTTAGTTTTTTGTTAATTGTTTAATAGTTAAACTTATAAAAGTGCATATTAGTGAAATAAATATAATTTATGCAAGATAAAATAACATTATTTTATTTAAAAAAAAAGCTTGCATATAAAAACACAAAAGTAATCTATATCCAGTTTGTTGATAATCGTCATCAAATTTGCAGTTAGATACATCAAGCAAAATTAAAATTTATTTTCAATTGTATTTCAACTTATATTAAAGGCGGAACGTGTTGTTGATTGCTGGTTGATGTGATTATGCTCGAATAAACTTCAAAATGCCTAATAATAATGTAACACCTCAATCACCACCGAAATCTAAGCCAAATACTCCAAGTTATGGTAGAACAAGATCTTGTACACAGCCCGATGATTTTACAGAAGATGATGTTTCAAAATCTATTAGCAACTTACTAACAAAATTTGCAGAATTTGAAGCCAGATTTGGCAAACTTGAAAATAAAATACAAAAGAATCATGTAAGTCTTACAAACAATATAGAAGTCAAAATGCGTGATTTAGAAAATCGTCTAAAATCTAAACTAGAGTTATTGGAATTAGTGGAAACCAAAATAACAGTAAAAATGACGGAACTGCAACAACTTGAAAATAAACTGGCGAAGATGGATCTTAGTTCAGTTAATAAAATTATTCAAACCACAACGAATGAGTTTGTACGGCGGCTTGATTCCATCGAAAGATATCATAACAGCAACAGTTTGTTAATTACTGGAATTCCTTTACTAGATAATGAAGTACCTCAACAGTATCTAGAAAAAATTGCAAAGTGTATTGATTGCAATATAGATAATAACACCACTATATTTCGACTAAAAAGCAGTAAGTTTATTTCTACCGATAGTACAAATACAAAGTTCAAGAAGATGGTTGATCCACCGTTGTTAATACGATTCTCATCAATTCAGTTAAAGAAAAAATTTTTCAAACACTATTTCACTTTTAAAACATTAAGTGTTCGATGCATTGGGTTTAACACAGATTCAAGGATTTATATTAATGAAAATTTGACTAAACATAACTACAGCATATTTAAATCAGCGTATAACCTAAAAAAAGTGAAACAATTATTCTCTGTTTTTACTATAAATGGAATCGTTCATGTCAAGAAAACTAAAGATGATCAACCCGTGATGTTAGATGAACCTAGTAAGCTTAATTTACTTACATCCAATTAGATGTTTTTGTTTAGTATAATAGTAGCACGGTACAGCGACGTAAAGTGTTGTTTAATGAATTTAAGGTTTTTTTCGTATTATATTTCATATTTTGTAATTTTTTATTTTATATATTTTAGGCATAAGTGGAACGTAGTTATCTTTTTGCATCAAATTATGTTACTATATCAATATTCAGCGGAAAGCCTCAGAAGTCCTTGCTTATTTCTGTCAGCAGTGTTGGTCCTTTGATAGTAGATTTATCAAATGGTTGAACATGTGAACGAAATTTGTATTCCGAATGTGGTGTTAAAATCATCTCTACAAAAATATAAGCAAACATTGAATGTTATGCACTTAAATGGTGGCAGTGTTTTTTCTAAATTGGACGAGGTAAGACATATTGTTTCAAATACAGGTATTCATATTGTATGCATCTCTGAAACGTGGTATACGGATTCTGTGAAAGATTCGGAGGTAAAACTAGATGGATTTTATCTTTTAAGAAGTGATAGAAATAATTCTGAGAGGCAAAGAGGTGGTGGGGTAGCTGTTTACATTCAAAACAATATTAAATGCGTCTTGAAAAAAAAGTCAACTCATTCTAAAACCGATTATATATTAATTGAAATTAATTTCAAAAACTCACAAATTCTACTAGCTGTATTCTATAAACCACCTGACTTATATGGATTTAAAGATATTGAGGAAGCATTGAACGAGTTTCATTCATGCTACCAGGATATTTTGATAATGGGTGATTTAAATATCAATGCGCTTGATTCAAGTAATTCGCAAACGCGTAACTTCATATATTTTTTATCTTCTTACTCACTATCTGTTATTAATAGTGAACCTACTCACTTTACGGAAACCTCGTCTACGCTAATTGATTATATTATTACCAATAAGAGAAACAAAATTATGTTCTCAAATCAGATCTCTGTTCCAGGGGTCTCTAAACATGATTTGATTTATTGCTCCTATGCAGTACCACAAACTTTAGTAAATAACGAAACGTACTTCTATAGATCATGGAAGGATATTGATATGAACTTTTTGATAAATGAAACCCGTTTATTAAACTGGAGTAATATATATGAATGTACTAGCGTAGATGATCAATTAGAAATCTTCAATTATAACATTAACTATATATTCAATATAGCCGTACCTATTAAACAGTCACGCATGAAGTCCAATACTAGTGAGTGGTTCAATAGTATAATTAAACGATATATGATTGAAAGGGATCTTGCATATAGACACTGGAAAATAACTAAGCTGGCCGTAGACCATATATGTTACAAAAAGCTGAGAAATAAAGTAACTTTATTGATTAAAGAAACTAAAAAAAAACTTTATAGTAGTCTTTTTCCTGATAAATCTACGACAAAAGAGCTATGGAAAAATCTACGTCAGCTTGGAATACATGATGGAGGTACTAAACAACCAATTCATTTTTGTGCGAATGAACTCAATAGTTATTTTGCTCAGTCGAATTCAAAAACGACTACTGTAAATAGCCGTCACTTGCCTCAAGGTTCTTTCGAATTCTCTAATTTTTGTTTCACACATGTTACCTCCTCGGATATATTTCAATCACTTTCAGAAATAAAATCTAATGCCATTGGACTTGATAATATATCAATTAAGTTTATTAAAATTATATATCCTGAAATTTCACATATAATATTACATATTTTCAACCATGCAATTACCACCTCCACTTTTCCTAATGCATGGAAAACTGCCAAGGTATTACCAATACCAAAAACACATACGCCAACCAATTTATCAGATTACAGACCAATAAGCATCCTTCCCGCACTCTCAAAAGTTTTTGAAAAGCTAATTAAATACCAAATAACTAAGTATATCAATAAACATAAACTATTAAATGATTTTCAGTCTGGGTTTAGAGCTAAACATGGCACCAATACTGCCCTATTGAAAATTTGTTATGATCTGTTACAAAATATGGAAGCTAAGCAAGCTACTGTTCTAATCCTACTAGATTTCACAAAAGCTTTTGATAGTGTTTTGCACGAACTCCTCATTCAAAAATTACACACATATTTTAATTTCTCTTCTACTGCCATCAAATTGCTTAAATCATACCTTTCAAACAGAACTCAATGTGTGTTTTCCAATAATAGTTATTCCTATACTACTGATGTTAAAACGGGTGTGCCTCAAGGCTCTATTTTAGGTCCATTGCTGTTCTCACTATTTATCAACGATTTGCCATTTATTCTGAAATATGTCTCATATCACATATATGCTGATGATTTTCAAATTTATTTTCCATTTTACTAGAAAGAAGCAGATCAAGAAATTAGCAAGTTGAACCAAGACCTTAAGGCAATTTATGAGTGGTCTACATTTAATAGTCTTAACCTGAACGAGAAAAAAACGCAAGCAATGTTAATAACACATCATCAATCAGATACGGATTTAGTTCCCCTTGTTCATATAAATGGTTGTTCCATTAATTTTATCCAAAAGATAAGAAATTTAGGCATCATTATGAATCATAATTTGCGTTGGGAAGATCATATCAATAAAGTTTGCGCAACAGTGTATTCTATTCTACGTCGCGTGTGGAAATTTGCTTGGTATCTCCCCCTTAAAACACGACAACACCTATTCCATTCGTTAATTTTGCCGCATTTTACCTATGCTTCTATTATATTTAGCAAATTGAACTATAACTGTTCATACAAACTTAAGCTTGCCTTCAATGCATGTGTCAGGTTTGTGTATTTATTACAAAAGTATGATCACATTTCGCATGTATCTAATGAGTTACTTGGGTGCTCACTCACTACCTATTTGAATAGGATCTCTATTATTTTCCTCTACAGACTTATGGAAAGCAAATGTCCTGAATATCTTTATAAAATATTAAATTTCTGCCGATCTGGCCGAACCTATAACTTGAATGTCCCTAAATTTTCTTACTTAGTCACATCGAATTCATTTTTCGTTCACGCTATTCAACTATGGAATGCATTACCGACTGAGGTCAAAAGGAGCAGTACTGTTGGGAGTTTAAGGAAGGCATTATTTGAGGTTAAGTTGGTTGATTGATATAGTTTAATAATATATTTCCTTTTAGCTTTTAGTTTTGGATGTCATATCGATGAATGGCTAAATTGTTATTTTTATTTTTAGATTAAGTTATATTTAGTAAATCTAGCACTATTGTAAACTAAATCAAAACTATTCTGTTATTTCAATAACAAATGAATGAATTATTTATTCACTAAACTTAATATATGTACTACGTACAGTTGTAGGACAGAGATGTCCTGATTATAAGATATTTTATCTTAACTGTGTATTTCTTTGAAAATAAATAAATAAATAAATAAATAAATCTACCTAAAACACAAAGGCTGTGACTGAGAAAATTTTTTTATTATTTCTTGTGATTCATAAGTATTTACAAATTATCATTTCAACGTGTTTTGATTACAAAATACAAAAATTAAAAGTAAAATAATTTCATTGAAATCTTTTTTTCTTTGTGGACGATTCTTTATCGCCAGAATCGATCAAACTTTCGATATCTTCACGTTAATTTTCTTCATCTTTAATTTCTTGAAGTTCTTCTGGATTCTCCAGCTCAGTATCATTATTTTTATTATTATTATTTATTAGACAGTGGATACTGTCTTCGTCTTCGATGTTCTCGAGAATACAAATTTGTTCGCACAAGAATTGTTCTGCATTAGAACACAGATCAGAATCTTCACAATTTGTGTACAAATTTGTGCACTTTAAGCCATGCTTGCGACACCCACATTTGTTATTACCGCATCCTGTTTTGCAGCTGCAGCAGACAATTTTCAATAAATTTTCGGGAATTAGTTCTTGTTCTGTAAATATAGGTACGATACCATTAACGTGATGTTTCCATCCCCAATCTGTAGCTGTTAATTGATGACCAAGCCAACTTTGCATTTGAAAATACACCCTGTAACAATGTTGAATATGCATTGAAATAGTTAAATTTCGCATTTAATAAAGAACTGTAAGCGTACAAGATTCAGTAAACACGTGAAAATGAGCAAAAGTAGAACGAGAGTTGGGATTTCAACTTAACCGTGCGCATCCGGTATTCTAGACCGCACAGAACACCAATTCTCACAGCATAATTCCTTATGCCAACTTTAAATAGTACTCTTTTCACGATGAGAAGTGCGTACCTTCTTGGTCCACATTGTTTAACATTCTCAGTGCAGTTTAAACGATGGTTTCGGGACTTTGAAAGCCAAGATTAGTTAAGTACATGTAATTACTTGTAAAACATAGCATCGTATGAGAATAAATGCTTTTTATGAATGCAAACGTTTATTTACAAAAAAGAAAAAGAAATTCATGATTAACACCGAAAAATCGATTTTTCAAAAGTAGTTTTTTAAGTTTTTGTAATGAGCACTGATAAAAATAAAATAAAATCGAAAATTTGCTAGCCAAATTTTTCGGTTGAAAATTAGGTCTTTCTTTTAAAATTTCTTCATAAAACATCGAAAATTAAATATTTCACTTTGAAAAAATTTGAGATTGTTTAAAACACAAAAAAAATATTTTCACCGATTTTCATGTATATATAAAAATTTTTGCGATAGTTATAAATTAAAAACATAAATACCGTTTTTTTGCATTTTTCTCGATAAATTTTTGGTTATGGTCAATAATGTCCAATAAGAAAGTTTTAAATTTTTTTATTATCTACAATTTTTATATATAATTTTTTTTCGATATGATGCATAGTTTAGCCGCAAATTGCAAAAAAACTAATACTCACCCCTAAAAACGTTTATACTACAACCCCATTCCGGGGCTTTTACTCAGTCGGGCTGATTTTCCCTTAATTACTTAGACCATTAACTACATTTTCTGCTATATATTGCTAAGAATTTATCGTCTATTTCGAAATTTATAACGGTTTGGCCCTGGTCTATGATTCAAATATCGTTAATATTTCATGCGACTATTTCCATCCAAAATATAAGATTCTAAATTGTTGTTTTCTCGACAAATATGTTAATTGATTTTACTGTAGATTATTCATATTTATATTAAAACAAGAAAACCGCTTCATTAACTAAGCTTTGAAATAAGTGTTTAAAGCTGATTCTGATAAATTAGCAAGCAAGTTTTTTTTATGTTATCATGATATTTAGAAATCCTAGAACTAACCACAGACGATTGTGTATTTTTATTTGTAATCGATTAGATCAAATAACCTTGTACTATTTATATATATGTACGTTGTTAGGGTGTTAAAATGATTAAAAATCATAGTTTGATTTTTTAAATTTTTTTATATTAATTTTATTTATTTACATTAATATAATTTACGGAAGTTTATTTACATTATGTTTCGACAAATTTACAATATTTTGAACATGATCTGGTAAATTAGCTAATACTTGTGACATCAACTATGGATTAATTATTTTGGAATATGTGCTCCCTGTAAAACAAATATAATTTCAATGATTCAAATATTTAAAAAAGTTTTAATTCAATTAAAAAGATATGGAAGTAACAAAAAACTTACACTAGGTTGGTAACCATTTTCATCAGCAATATAATCAGTGCGGTAAAGGATACCATCATCTCCAACAAATTCAAAGAAACCTACCATTCTTAAAACTGTACCATCTGTTCCAAATGTATATACACGCCCTGATTCTTGACGTGAAATTTTGTTTTCTGTATCGAAACTGAAGTTGTATCCTTCAAGATTTGATTCTCTAGTTTCGTGAAGTGTTTTCCATTGAGCTTCACTATTGTAGTCATATTTACGCTCATATTTAGGACTATCAACTGCAAATATCCTTTCAGTTTGTACAACTGGCTGTCTTACAGTTGGAGTGACTGGGAAAGATAGTGAGCTGTAAAATATCAAAAATAAGGTTTATCTAAAATTGAGGAGTGAATTAAAAAAATTTACCGTGCTGATGGAGCAGGCGATTGCACTAGTTGCACAAGAGTGACCGGTGCAACTGGCTTTTGTTGTTCCGTGGCAGCTTCTGGCATAGGTTGTGCAGATCTCAATGATAATATTGGTTCAGCTTGTTTTGGTTCTTCTACGACGACAACAGTTTCTTCCAAAGATGGTGCAGATCTCCCTAATGACATATTCTCAGGTTGTTGTGGTTTTTCTGCTTCTGCAGATACTTGTGGCAATGGTTGAGAAAATCTCAATAATAACGCGGGTTTATCTTGCTTCATTATTTCAGCTGATTTCTCTTCTTCAGATGATTTTTCTTTTGACGGTTCTGCTGGTTTAGCTTGTTCGACTAAAATAATATTCATTCCTGACATTGGTGAAGGTTTGGAGTCTACTAATAGTACAGCTGGTTTCTTCTCTTCTACTTCTGCATCTAAAACCAATGGCTCTAAAACTTCAGCATTCTCAGTTTCAGCAGACTTTGGTTCTTCTGTTTGTTCTTCTCCAGATTGTTCGGATTCTTGTTCAGGTTCTTGTTCAGATTCTTTGGTTTCTTCAACTAAAACAACTGCTGGTTCAAGTTTTTCCATCATGTCATCTGAATCTGTTGGTTTTACTTCTTCCATGGAAGCTACATCCTCTTCTTTGGACTCTTTTAACATAACAAGTTCAGCACTTGATTTGGATTCTTCAAGCATGAGAGCAGGTTTTGATTCTTCAATCAAAACTACAGCTGGTTTGGATTCTTGAACCGATAAGACTGGTGCATCTGGTTTTGATATTTCATTCAAAATAAGTGATTCAGCTGGTTTGGATTCTTGAACGATAAGAATTGGTCCAGCTGAAGATGGTTCTGGTTTGCTCAATTCCTCTTCAACAACAAGTGCTCTTGGTTCTGGCACTACTAAATCTGTTTGTTCTTGTTGCACTGGAACAATTTGAGCTGTATACCTTCCTGAATTATCCGGACGGTATTTACCATCATTATAATTTTGGGCGGATACAAACCCAATCACAGCTAATAAAAAAATCTAAAAAAATTAAAACAATGGTTATTCAAATCAATTTCCATCAATTATTCCCATCTTGTCACAAACTGTACATACCAATTTCATTTCAACTTTTTGACTTATGTTGGTTTTCCTTCCAAACAACTCACTATTCCTAATCGAATTGATAAATTGAAGTGTGTCCTAATCAAATCTTTCTAAAAGTATTTATACAAAATTATTGATAACCGAATTAGATAGCCAAAATCTTAATAAAAAAAACACGATTTCAACAACTAACACATTGGTTTGCAAAAATTGCACGGTTCTGGTTTTTTGAGAATTTTTTTTTCTCTTTCATGATAGGAAATTTTTTAATTGCGGTAAGCAAATTAAACAAAAATATACAAAAAATATCAAAAAATTAGTTTTGAAAGTAATATCATAGTTCAATAAATTAAAAAAAAACTTTAAAGGTATAATGGCATGATATTAATATATTTAATTATTCATATGAGACAGACATCGTTTTGTCGAGGGGCTGGCGACAAATTGCTTAAAATTTCTATTTTTATCTCAACGAAGATCGGGAAGAAATACAAAAATCTATAGTTTCTTTTTTTTGTTTCACTTGAGGTTAAACATCAAAATAACAAAACACCTGACAATTACTGACAACATTTTTGCTTTTTCTAGTTTTGTGTAAAGGTTGGTTTAATTAATAAATCCAATAAGATCATCACTTTTTTAAACAAGAGACTATAAAATTAAAAACGATAGATAGATTAATGTGTGATCGATGTATACTTTAAACTCTCATTGCCGTAAAATCATTATGCTGAATTCATACAAAAAATTTATTTCCAAGCTTAAACGTCACCTTCAAGTCTAATTTTTCTAGAAAAAAAAAAATTCATCCAAAAAATAGATAAATTAATAAATTTTAGTATTCTTTGTGGTTCTTTCTTAAGAGCAAGAAAGATTCATTTTTTATTCGATTTTTGTGTAGTTTTAGTATAAAGATCAAGTGACACTTAAGTGTATTTAAAAAATGAAAGATAATGCAATAAAAAATTAACTGCACATATGACGGCCTGATTTTTTGACAATTCTTTGGTTGTATTATATATTCATATCGTATAACGGGTATCTTCTGTTATGGAGGCTTACTTCATCTGTAGGGGCTACATCTGAAACTAGTTCTAGACTTGTTATTAGTCTGTAATAATCTGACGGGTTCAAACTCTGCAAGACTATATGTGATTCATTTAGCAGCTTTGGTTGCTTATGAGTCATGATATCAGTTTCAGTGTCGTTTTTCAACTGGTTTAGTCTTAGAAAATTGCATAATCAATTTATTTCGGAGTTCATAGTCGTAGTAAAATAATAAATAACCTTAAACAATAAATTCCTGGTAAACTGGTCACTATGCAAAATAGCAGTACAGAACGTATACAGGCAACGCTCCTACAAGCAGCATGAACGCTACAAGAAAAAAAAATATGTAATATATAAAAATAGTTAGCTCCCATTAAGTACAAACTAAAGATAGAATAGTTGTGGAAAAACATGAATACCATAGTTGACTAGGACCTTTATTTGTAAATAATCAAATGGTAGGAAGAATAAAAGAAGGCCTAACAAGCTTATAAATCACTTCACTTCAGGTACTTTATAACTGCCAAAAATTCAAGAAAAATTTAATCAGGTGAACAAGCCATTGTGCTTATAACCTTTAAGGTTTTCTAGTTTTGACGGGAAGTAAACCGGCTGGCAAGTGGAAACAATAAAATGGTTATTATCTTCAATGATAACTTTTATTAAAATTGTATACTGGTGAGGATGTAGTCGCTGGTAAATCTGGTTTATGAAACTGTCCAAATTATATTTCAATTAATGTAAATAAGTTGTCAGGTATTTCAAAAGTATAAATACTTTACAATTTAAAACTTTAAATGCATAGCGTAGTTGCAAAAATAATATGTTTTAAACGTCTCACAACAAACCTTTAAAACCTAGGCCCCACAACTACATGCAATCGAAGGTATTGATGGATGTAATTTTTTGTTTGTTCATTTTATGTTTATTTAATAGCAAAACAAAATACGTTATAGAATAATATGTCATGATTTGCATGGAAGGATTAGTATATGTTGATTTGTAAGTATGCTCAACCGAATATTATGTGGGAACCATATTCTATGTAAGGACGTATAAATAATTTGTAAATGAAACAAATATTCCATTTTTTAAATTTCATACTTAGCTTACTTAAAATTATGCGAATTTAAATTTATATTATATGCCATTTATATTATATGTTCAACCTCGACTCCTATAAATTCCGAACTTCATCTCCTCTAAATCTTTACCTTCAAACTCTAAAGAAAACGATGTTAAATGTCGATAATCTTTAAAAAATAGCAAAGCTTAGGTTGCTGATATTGAATTTTGCACTGTTGGTCAAACCCTAATTCATAATTATTTTCAGATTAAAGGAGCTTTATGGTTTAGTTTGCTTCTAGAATCTAGACGACTTCAGACACTTAAGAACTTCTGCGAAAATATCTATGAGAGAGCATAGATATATGAATTTTTTAGTACAGCGGGGATCAAGATGCACGGAGATCTTATAAGAAAGCTGGAACACAGAGTCCCCTAAACCTTGATCTAGTAGCAATTATACATTGAGATTTGGCTAACATTATTCCTGGAGCGGGTGGGTGCTGTAATTATGAGAGTCTTGAAAAAAAGCGAGTAATCTAAGCGAGAAATCTTTATAATCTGAGATTATCCATGAAACTTATCCATGAAGGTATATATTCAACACTTCTACATCACCTTATCTGTGATTGCATATTTGGCATGATTCCTTAGCAGTCAGAAGTCTGTAGTCTTAGATACTTGGAAAAACGTGAGAGGGGTTTTTATTTCAAAACCAAATTACCTAGTGCGAGGCAAGACCATAATGTGATTCCGTCCTGTTCCAATCAAGCGAAAAAGTTTGCGGACCCTATCTTATGTAAGGAGCGGCTGGTTATTGTTTAGGATTACAAAAAAAATAGTCTAAGGGATGCACATGGTTTGAGTGGGTCCCAAACTAGCTCTAATGAGTGGGATGAACAAGATATATCCTCGGCCCTTTACAAATACTGAATACACGCGTTATTTATATATGTATAAAAAACAAATATACAAAATGGACTCTGACGACCCAAAAATGCCATAGAAGTAAAGAATATCACCGTTCTTCTTATCATTAAACAACAATTAGGTTATAGTTTAAAATAACTTACATTCCCAAGTTTAATCCAGTTTTAATTCCTCCCAATATATTTAAAAAAGAAAGTTAACGTTTCAAGTTATTCGTTCGCAAGGAATTTGAAAAAAAAATTATTTTGGATTATTTAAATAATTAATCATGGTATGTCCATGTACGTATATCATGGCATGTCCATTGGTGTACTAGGATGATGAGTGATGACTAAATTTTGATATCACCAAGATCAGGTGTTTTTCGAATAACTCAATATAAATTATTATTAACCGTGTTACACCAAAATAGGCAGGTGATCGTTGAATAACACATAAACGATAAAACTGTTAGTATATTTGAATCTAATTTCTGAATTTGAAAAAATTTAAAGCATATGTTGTGTTCAACACTACATTTTCTTTATTTTCGTGATAATTTATTAACAAAATACACTGAGTTTTATTTATAATATAAAATGATATCTATATATAATGATATAATGATATCTACCATCTATAGAAACAATTTTGAAATTTTATCACAACTGGCTTATATAAGACTATTAAATATTGAAATTAATTAAATTTATCCTAACCTTTCCTTTAGTTTTTCAACATTTTACGCCATACAGATGGGCCCAGGTTTTTCTGTAAGCAAATGGTAATCATTATATACGTAGCCATGTTTCAGAATATTGCAAGTGAGTTTAGGGTTAGAAAAGTGACATTTAAGCTTATGAGTATCCTAAACATAGAGGAACTTTTTATTCTCCTCTTATATTTCATAGAAAAATTAAACTTTTTATACATACTATACTAGTTCTGAAGCTCCATTCAAAACAAAATGTGAATTTGGATACATTACTTGTTCATTAGGCTACTAATAGGGAATACTGATGGACAACCACATGTTTTAAGAAATGATTTGTCAATGCTTATATAATATGGCCTAAAATTTAAAGTTCTTTCGATTGGAGCCAAGGTTTATTTACGCTATCTTACTCGTTACGTTTATCTTACTCGTTATACAATAAACTATCAAACATATTTATACCTGCTCTGCAAAAATTTTCTATTTCCTAACGCGAATAGAGGTTTTCTCAATTTCATCACAAGAGCGAAAATAGTGAATCGAATCCCCAAAGTAGGGTATGCAAATTAGTCGACTTTACAAGTACCAGGATTGTCGACCATCCAGTTTATGAAATACCCGGATTACCGGAGTTCCTGGGTGTTTAAAAACGAAATCATATATAACAAACTAGAGAATTTTAGGTTTAGTTTAGACTCGAGTATTCAATATCAATATTTTTGAAGTTATTTGGGCGCAATATGACAAGTAACTCAAAAATTTTCCGAACGGAAGTAACGTTTTCAAATGGATATGAGGTTTAGTAAAATCAATTATAATGCAACAACATTTATTCATCTCTATCATACTCCACTGTGGTTCCACATTCACACAATTGCATCAAACAATAATAAAAAATAAATCAAAGACGAAATTCGAACAATGAAACAATAAAGGCAAACGAATATTATATTCCACAAGTATACGATACAATTCGATTAAATGTGTCATTATTTTTTAGAATGAAATTTTATTACCTTAACTATTACGGTAATTTGTTAATATTATTATATATTTTTATTCAATCTCGTGTTAAATGTTATATGAGTTAGATGTGTCGACTTTATTTACTTAATTATTGAGTTTCGTTATTTTTTAAATATTGTCGACTACAGAGCATTTGCGTGTAACTACAATTTAGAAAAAAAAAGAAGCTCACAAAACGATTTATTGCGACTCTAAACAAGCTTTTAAAAAAAGGTTACTCTCAACAATTAAAAAAATGGTTTTTTTTATTTATTGATAAACAAATTTTATTTTCAAGCTTGTTTAGAAGCGCAATAAATCGTTGTGTGAAATTCCTTTCCATTTTTCTAAAATGTAGATACACGTAAATGCTTTGTAGCCAACGATATATAATTTTTCTTATTTTCATTCAAACAATAAAAAAAAATTAAATTTGTAAAATATGGAGGGGCTTAAATCTCAAGCTCTGAGATATCAAGACTTTGGTCTGGGTTAAGGATTTTGATATAGTTTTTGACAAAACACTTTTATGAGGACGTTGTTTTTAGTTTTAAAACTTATGGCGTAAATTACTTTACACAGGCAATTTAAGCCAAAAATTAGGAAACAAAATTTCAAAATATACAAATATAAGTTGTGCTTATTATAAAAATCACAACCTTCAAAATCTTCTTGTAAATAATAAAAAAAAGCTAAATAAATTTTCGAAATCTAGAGTGTATCAACTATCTTGTTTTGATTGTGTTGCAATCTATGTGGAACAGACAGGTCACCAGTTTCATGTTCGATGTGCTGAACATTTTCGTAGTTTAAGATTAGGACAAACATTTTCCACCTTTTCTAATCATTTAATTGCCGAAAAAGTAATTTCATGAATAACAACAATATTCAAATTTTACATTATGAAACGAAAGGTCTTAAGGTTGATCTTCTGGAATCTTTTAAAATACGTAAAGCAATGCACTTTAACAAAAAATTACTAAATTCTCAAACCGACGTTATTTATTTACCTTTGACAAATCCAGACCTATTTTTCGGTCATCATTTTTAGAAACTACTAAATCAACAATTTTACTTTATTTCCTTTATCAACCAATTTAATAAGAAAAATTACCTACTTTTTAATTAAGTGTTATAACAATTTGTTTATATAAATTATTTAATCTAGTTATTCATCTTTCATTTTATTTTCGAATCCAATTAAAATTTTTCTTCATAACTTTTTTGTATCGCTCTTGATAATGGCGTCAGCCGAAATGCATTGAGCAGAATTTAAAATATAAATCAAAAATATTTGCGAAATGTTAACAAGTAATATCAATTTTTAATTTATTTTAAAATATTTCGCCAAGTACCTACAGTCAACACTATTGAATTTATAGTTATTACAGTTGTTATAATATTTTAAAAGTAATGTGTAGTACAAAACTGTTCAAAGTAGGTGCCACATTGACGAAAAACCGACTAATGTGTCGTAGGCTTTTCACCGATTTCCAACAGTTTTGTACTACAAATAACTTTTAAAATATAATAACTATTATAACAACTATAATAACTATAATAATTACAACAAAAAGTAGCTACATCTTTTAATATAATAACTTTGTTAAAAAGGTTTTTTTTTGTCTATAGTAAGGTAAAATTAAATTAAATTAAACATAATGTAACGTTTTTTTGTTTCTAAAAGCCACAATTAAGTTATTTTTCACTTTTTGTGCCTCTATTGTTTTTTCTGAACTCGGTTCTATTTTTTTTCCAAGTTTTTATTCGCCGCAAGCAAAATATTTAAAAAAATTGTTTAATCTATATCAAAATTAAAAGTTTTATAAGTTTTGAAATAAAAATATGTTAAACAAGTAGTCTTTGACCAATATACTTGTTATTTATTTTCTGTATAACTATGACAACAAAGAATAACAAATATTTTAATTGGATTAGGAAATGTTGAATCGAAAGGTTGCTTTGATAAAAAATTTTATTTTTTATAGAATTTAAAAAAAATACAAACGTTTTTTACTTTTTTGGACATACCTATGACAACAAAATATGTGGTTAAATGGTTACACTTTAGGGCCGAAAATCACAATAATAAAGTAGCACTTTAATATGCAAGCACAAAAAAATATATAAATTTTCCATTGTCTTAATATTAAAAAAAGCAAAAACTAACCAGATCCACTGTTTGTTAATACAAGTAATAGAACCAGAGCCCGCGACGGCCAGACCTTCATTATTTTATAAAAGCTGATAGTTTTTTTGCTCATACCCCCTACTCAGGTAGGAACGATTAGCGACGTATGAAGTTTGGATATTGGTGGCTTTGGCAGGGAGCAGGTAACAAAGGGACCGTCAAAGTTTAGTGAAAGTATAAAGGTAGTTTTTTTTAAATATTCTTTGGGATAGTATTAGAAGTCACGCCACCCATTGCCAGACACCTACTTTCGTGGTAACCCCCTGACAGACACCCTTAAACTTTAACAAATTGATAAAGTTTAAGGGTGTCTGGCAGGGGGTTGCCACGATAGTAAGTGTCTGGCAATGTGTGAAGTGACTTCTAATACTATCCCGAAAAATATATAAAAAATAACCTTTTATACTTTCACGAAACTTTGGAGGCCTTTTTGATGGGTGCTCCCTGCCAAAGCCACCATGATTCAAACTTCATATGTCGTTTATCGTTCCTACCTGATTAGGAGATATGCGCAGAGAATCTTTCAGCTTTTATGAAATAACGAAGGTCTGGCCGTCGCGGGCTCATAGTCTATAATAAAAAATGGAGGGAGGGGCTGCAAGTTCAAGGCTCTGAGATATCAACACTTCGGTCTGGGTTAAGGATTTTGATCTAGTTTTCGGCAAAAAACTTTTATGAGGACATGGTATTTAGTTTTATTGCAGCAATTATAACAATATCGAAAATAGAAATTTTTTTCAAAATTCAAAAAATTATAAAAAATCCAAAATTTAAAATTTTTCAACGTTCTAAAAATATTCCAAAAATTCTTACAAAATCAAAAATTGAAACTTTTTTCATAATTCTAAAAATATATATAAATAAAATTAACATATTCAAAAATTCTATTTTTTTCAAAATTCTGAAAATATTGCAAGAATTATAACAAAATCAAAAATTAAAACTTTTCCCAAAATTCTAAAAATATTACAAAAATTATTACAAAATCAAAATAATCAAATTTTTTTCAAAATTCCATAAATTTTTCATAAACCATAACAAATTCAAAAATTTCCATGTCCAATTTCATGTTCAATTACATTTACGTCATACAAACAGCTGCATTTTTTTTCCAAAAAATTGGCTAAAAAAAGAAATGAAATCATTTTTTTGACACACTTGACAATATTTTTTTGACAAAATCTATAATGCAATAAAATTCTCAATAATAATAATATCATGCGCATTACATTTCATGTCATACAAATAACTAATTTTATTTCTGTCAAAAACAATAAATGAAAATCATGCTTTTGACACACTTGACAACATTTTTTTGACAAACTTTTAATGCCATAATTCTTAATAATAATAATAAAATTTCGTGTCATACAAATAATTAATTTTACTTTTTCCCAAACAACTTTGGTAAAATAATAAATAAAATCTTTCGTTTGACACACTTGACAACACTCTTTTGACAATTTTGTAATGCAATTATCTAGTCTTTGATCTCACATACCATTCCCGACCATCAAGATTTCTCCACATTCCTTGTTTCTTTTCATTTTCACTTAAAATTTACGTTTTTTAAGCAAAATATATGCATATTTCCTTGTATTGACACACTTGATGATTTTTTTGACAAACTTCCGGTACAGTTATCAAACACCTCGTTCTTTTGGACCTGACCAATGAGTGTACCTGTTTTTAAAAAATTTTGAAATCCGCCAAGCGGTTTTTTAGATTTCGTAGGTAATAACGGACGGACAGCCGACCGGCCAGCCGACAGACAGACATACATTTATTTTTTTGTTTTTTTAGAATCAGTAGGTCCTAAAACGTCGATAAGTTCGGTAAGAATTTCATTTTTAGCTCATGAATGTAATACTTAGGTCTTTCAGACCGAAGTAATAGATACGGTTTTTACAATTTCGTCATTCTCTGAATTCATTACCACAATATATGAAACGTTGCCTAATGATAGTGTTCATCAATGTTGGCGTCTTATATGTTGACAAAAAAAGCGTCGTCTGAAAAAATTTTAAAATTAATTTTATTCATTAAGATTTTGATTATATTCACTCCAATATATGTTTTATTTCACCGGATCTTATTTAATTCACATTTAAAGTTCACACTTTCATACATGTGTGAAGCAATTGTTGTCATTTAAGAGGTCCTCTTGAAATTCTGTTCAAAAGCTTGCTACCTAAAATTCCCGGTGATTCAAGTTTAACATCAAATCTAATGCCCTACGACTTCAATTCACTGAGCCACATTTTCTAATAAACAAATGTAAGTGACAGGAACGAAAATGAAAGCGTATTCAAAATAATACCAAAGATTTGTTCTTATCCAAGTTTCCTTGAAATATTTTAGTTTAAAATGTATTACTACGGTCTTCATCTTCATCATGATGTTATATCACAAATAATTTACTGAATTAATTGTTGATTATGTGTCAATAGACACAAGTGAAGACTAGTCATCTTCGTCTCGCCGATACGAGCTTGTTATTCAATACTAGTATGTTTAGAGTATAACAAAACAGTGATCACTAAAGAAACTAATTGACTAAACCTGAATCTATTAAATATATGTTTATGTAAATTTTTTGTTTTTTTCTACTTCGCTAGAACTGTAACATAATTTTTGGTTTATATTTGCTTTGACATTTTTTGGTAGTTTATCTAGTCGGCTAGCCCTGATGAGAATGATAAACTTTTATAAAGTTTAAGATTTTCTCATTGGTTCGAAACTAGATCGGTCTAATATTGTATGGATTGCAAAAAGCTTCGTAATTCGCACCATAGTTTTTTAGATTCAGTTCTTACATTATTCTTGATGGGAGATTTTCCATCGGGGTGATGTTATACCACAAATAATTTACTGAATTAATTACTGCATTATAAGATTGTCAAAAAATTACTGTCAAGTTTATCAAAAGAATGATTTTCATTTATTTGTTTACCTAATTTTTGTGAAAAAAATTAAAATAAATATTCGTATGACATGAAATCTAATTGAAAATGAAATTGGACATGGAAATTTTTCATTTTATTTTGGTTTTTTTTTTTAAATTTTAAAAATAAAAAGGGTTTACAATATGTGTCACAACAACACATTAATACCTTTTAAGACTTAGGTCCCACAACAACTTGCGCTCTAAGGTGTTGATGAACGCTTTTTTTTAAACTTTTGCGGATTGAAACCACCTGAGACTATGGATTTCGGCAAACTATTCCATTTGTATACAGTTCGGACAAAAAAGTTTTTATGTGATCTGCCAGTACAACAGCGCGGTATTTCGGCCGTTTGACTGGTTGTGCTAACCGATTGCCGAGTGAAACGGAGGTAAGAATAAGTTTGAGGCATGATGTTGCTGATTTCATCTGAGCACTGCTGATGACAATATTTGTAAAAAACAACGAGGTCAGCAACAGTGTGACGATGTTGTAGGGATTCAAGTTTTGATGTCAAATCTCAATCACCCACAATTCGTATAGCCCGCTTTTAAACAGAGTCCAAGAGGGACAAGATGGAAACAGAAGCAGTACCCCAACGACTACAATGGGAGACTCACGTAATAAACGACCTTAAAAAAATTAGCTGCTATGGTAATTATGTCGCTGTTGCGAATGACCGTGGTGAATATTCAAAGCTGACTAGCCTGGCAACGCTCCTACATGAAACATAAACGCCTTTTAATTAAAATTAAAAAAAAAGTATATATATACTAGCGGGACCCGGCGTGCTTTGCTACGCCTATAAATAAAGTTTGTGTGTATACATTTTGTTGACGTAGCAATAATTTCAAAGAGTAGTAATGAGAAATGGTTTTCTATTTTTTTTTTTAATATGAATGTAAAAGGATCAGCACTCTAGTTGATCAGTAAAATATAAAAAAATAGTATTATATATAAAACAAAGAATATATAAAAAATACGCGATTATATAAGTTTTCAGGTGTGTTAATCTATTTAGAACATTATACGGAACAAAAATCGATTCACAAATTTTCACAGTGCTCATGCGGTTTAATATACGCTTTCTTTACCGGTAGGCTACTAAAAACGTTGCAAAACATTTTGATCGGTATATGATTTTATGGTCAGCAAGTGCAGTAAGAATAGCGACAATACATTCGATGAAGGTATAGAAGAAGTGATGCAAAAAAGGAATAAAAGAAGTGATGCAAAAAAAATTAAAATTATTTGGAAGTTTTTGTATATGAATTCATAGGATTTGAATTCATAGGATGAGAAATATTTCTATTTAGTCAACATTTTAAGTCATTTTAAAGTCATTATTATTGAATGTTGCAAATCAATGCGAAACTAATATCTTACACACGGTCAATATATTGGCATATATGTTCCATATATGGACAACATTAATGGAATATTAATTTTTAAGCGAATTTGTTATTATTGCTCAAAGTAATTATTAAAAGTATTATTCCCGATAATAAGTAATTATTGTCGGGGTTGAACTCACGCTCATCAGAGACATCATAGTTCAAAGCTATCATACAGACTCAGCCACAGTGGATGAAACAACAACGAAACATATTTCAATTTTCATGTTCAGATAATTTCTAAATTGAAACTTCATTATCGCATATTTATTTAAATTGAATTCTTCATCTGTGATTATACAATTGTAAATTGTATTTGTTCCCGACACGAAACACACAAAAACTGTTTTAAAGAAGTTTTTCTGAGAGAAAATAAAAAATGCTTTAAAATTGCAAAACTCATGTGAATTAAAATAATTACTTTAGCTTAATCACTCTAAAAATCTCTAAAAACTATTTATTTTACACCAAATAGTGTAAACCTTTTGTTTATTTAACATTATAACCCGTCGCATATTGTCGGTATCTCATAAGAAAGAAAATTCAAGAAAACTCGTCTTGAGTTGTTGATGGTCATTGCAAAAGCGAGTCGCATTGGAAACTAAACGTTTGAATTCAAATGCCATATCTGTTGCGATCATTGAAATACGTAGCAACAGTACATCTTCCACTTTGAATTTTCCATTCAAAATTGTAGCTTCAACGACATTGTTCATCATCGTTTTCACCTAAAATTTCCAAAAAAATGTGCTATTTCAAAATATTTGACATATTATTTTAATAAAATATTATACATTCATTTTTCTATTTCATAAAATTATATTCAACGAAAAAAAACATTGATCAAAGCAAGCTACGCGCATAAACCGATATTTAAAAAAAAAACAATTAAAATAATTATCACCAATCAATCACCAATGAAAAAATAATACACGACAATTGGAAAAAGCAAGCGTTGTGTATTTGGAAAACTTTAACATTAAAACCAATTTTTTAAATACAAATACGGCACCATCTATTGGCTAACCCAAATTTATGAGGCGTATATCACACTATCTATATATTGGTCAATAAAAAAAATTTGACATGAAATTGGAGAGTTGACGTTAACTTTAACTTAACCGTAACTTAAGACTCTATACAAAATTTTGATTTAAGGTTGGTAAGAAATTAGGTATTCTTTGACGTTTGATTTGATATTAATTTTGGTTTTGTAATCAATTTTATAAATCAATCAATGCTTTAAAAGTAACAAACTGATTTCACAATCAAAATTTAAAATAATAAATTTCGAAATAAACATTTGATACAAAATTTAAAAATAAAAAATTTATTTTCATATTAATTTCATGCTAATATTTGGCTTTAATTAAAGTCGCTCTTTTTATATCTTTTGCATTTTTTAATAAATAAAATTTTATTTTTATGGACACTTGCAATTAAATATTAGTTTTCTTCAGTTTTTATACTAAACGTCAAAAAATCCTTAAGATAGAATGAAATGAACTTTACGTTAAGTTAACGTTAAGTTTACGTACCGACTATAAATGTTCTAGTGCATTTTCATACATTTGTACTTTACGTTAAGTTAAAGTTACCGACTATAAATCAAGCATAAAGGTTGTAAAATAAACTTTGCTAGTTTTTCATCCAGTTTTGATGACAATTTTTTTACCTCTAATCGTTCTATTTTAATTAGCAATACGTATAAGAGTATTTTTCAATTTGATAATGATTTTTGTAAATTAACATTGAAGACCAATGAAAAATTTAAAAAAATAAATTTAAATTATTGTTTTCTTTATTTTTACTCTTATTTTTATTCAAACTTTATAAAAACCAATACACTAATTTTATACAGATTTCGATACTTTATAGCACTACTATAATTAATATATAACCTCCACAAAATTGTTAATAATCTTTGGTAACGTATTTGACATAGCATAATATGCTTTTCGTTTATTATCAAATATAAAACAAAACTTTTTTACTAAAACAAATTTGATAGTCTAATAATGGCCTTACGCAAAGTTAAGGCGCGCTATACACCTGAGCTAAACTATAAAAAAAAGCGAACTATGTTTTTAAAAAATAATGTATATAACGTAATTATAGAAAAAAACATTACCGAAACAAAATATTTAAAAAAGAAAAGAAAAACGGTAACATTACATTTTTTTGAAAAAGCTTTATTCGCATTAAAACATTACTTTTTTAAAAACATAGTTCGCATATTTCGCATAGTTTAGCTCAGGTGTATAGCACGCCTGAAGTTTACTATCAATTGAATAAATTGATTTACGCTGCCATCTGAAAGTTGGCATATGAACAATCCATATTTAACATTTAATATACAATTAAAAAATATTTATGCATTTAATCAAGATAATCACTATCCTATCTCTCAAGCTGGACCATACACACATTGTACAAAATTTCATTAAGATTGGTTACGTTGTTACGGAGTTCATCGCGGACAAACATCGTAACACGTGATTTTTATATATATAAGATTATTCTTAAGTCGCTCAAACATGAAAATTGCCAAAATTTTCCATACAAACTTGTATGAAAAATTTAACCTATTTTCATATTTCTTTTACGGACAGAAGAAAATAAAGTATTTTATATATTATGCTCAATATTGTCAGTAATAGTTCATAAAGAAACTTAAATTATTTAATTAAGTATAAGTATAATGAGAAATTTCATAGATAATTTTTAAAATTATTCAAGTTGTGTTTTGAATGAAATCCCATATAAATTTTATTGAATTTATTCTTTTTTCCCCCTTTTGCAGCGCCAAAAGAAATTTAAATTATTTAATTGTAGCAAAATGAGAAATTTCATAGATAATTTTTAAAATTATTCAAGTTGTGTTTTGTATGAAATCCCATATAAATTTTATTGAATTTCGTTTCTTTTCCCCCTTTTGTAGTGCCATTGCAGCAAATACCGGAACAAAATAATCGCTCAATAACATATGATAGTCTATATGGGCCCTACATGGATGATTAAAAAGTCGATAAAGCAGGTTTGACAGTAAATTAATTAATTTACGCCGCCATCTGAAAGTTTGCTTATGAACTATCCATATTTAACATTTAATTCGTAATTAAAAAATATTTAGGCGTTCAATCAAAATAAAAACTATCCTATCTCTCAAGTTGGACCATTATACACACACTGAACACAATTTTATTAAGATTGTTTACGTTGTTGCGGAGTTTATCGCGGACAAACATCGTGACATGTGATTTTTATATATATAAGATATATATATATATATATATATATATATATATATATATATTTTTTTTTTTTTTTAACGGCGTTCATGCTCCATATAGGAGCGTTGCCAGGCTAATCAGCTTCGAATATTCACCACGGTCATTCGCAACAGCGACATAATTACCATGGCAGCCGATTTTTTTAAGGTCGTTTATTACGTCAGTCTCCCATTGTAGTCATGGTCTACCTCGCGGTCGCCCACTCCCTGGGGTACTAACGTACATTTTTCTAATCATTCCAGACTGTGAATCGGCTCGTAGAACATGCCCAAACCAAGCAATCCTATCAGAACGGATACAACCTATTATATCAGGACCCTCAAGAAGGTCTCTGATCTCAAAGTTATACCGGGTTCTATACTCTCCATCGTCTGTCTTAAGTGGACCAAAAATGTAGCGTAGGATCTTACGCTCAAATACAGATAAATGCGATTCGTCATTTTGTGTAAGGGTCCACGTTTGTACATCACAACCGGTCTAATCAATGTCTTGTATAACTTGAGCTTGGTGTTAGTTGATACATACGGAGATCCAAGGAGAGGTTTGATTGATTAGAAAGTTCGATTACCTGCAGCGATTCGAGCTTTAATATCTGTAAGTATGCTGTTGTTTGAGTCAAGCATTGATCCCAAATATTTAAAAGATTCAACTCCCTCAATTCGTTCATCGCCGCACATCAAATCTTTCTTCTCAGACTCTCTTGAAACATTCATATGTTTGGTTTTATTGTAGTTAACTTGCAGACCAATTTTTCTAGCTCCACTCTCAAGCGACTTAAAAGTCTCACTCATAACAGCTTCACTTCGGCCGAGGATGACAACATCATCAGCGTATGCAATCATCTGTACTGAGTTTATTGACAAGATATTGTTGTTAGTCGGCAGTTTCTTTTGACGGCACACATATTCCAAGGCGAGATTAAAAAGTATAGGAGAGATAGCATCACCTTGTCTTAACCCGGAGTCGACTTTAAAAAACCTTGATATTTCGTTCTCTACTCGTACACAGCATTGAGAGTTCTGTACTGTCATTTTGCATAGTGATACCAGTTTACCAGGAATTCCCATTGACACTAGAGCAGACCATAGAGTCTCTCGTTCGAGAGAGTCGTAGGCCTGTCTGAAATCAATGAAGAGTTGGTGCACTGGTATGTTGAACTCTCGGCTTTTTTCCAAAATCATCCTTATCGAGAAAAGTGCATCGGTGGTACCTCGGCCCCGCCGGAAGCCACACTGATATTCTCCAAACAGTTGTTCAGCAAAAGGATTGATTTTGGATAGCAAAATGTAAGAAAAGATCTTATATGCTGTGCAGAGTAGAGCGATTCCTCTGTAGTTTGCACATTGTAGGCGATTACCTTTTTTATGGATTGGTATCAGCATAGCTGTGTTCCAGTCCTGTGGCATGGCTTCAGTCCTCCATATCATTTGAACAAGTTCAAACAATCTTAAGGATAGAGTTTCACCACCATGTACAATCATTTCGGATGTTATATCGTCGATACCAGGTGCTTTATTGCATTTTAATTTTGACAGCGCCGCATCGAATTCCTCTTTGGTGGGTTCGTCTACATGTACCTTTGACGCACGAATAAGCTTTGCTCGTCGCCCGACTTGTTGCTGGTCACTTAAGTTGAGAAGATTCTCAAAATAAGTGGCCCAAGTGTCTAAAATATTTTTAAGGTCTACTTGTAGCTCCCCATCTTCGTTTTGAATAGCAGTCGATCTAGTTTGAGGGCCCTTCTTTAAGGTTTTAACCTGTTGAAAGAAGTTACGCGATTGATGTTCCTTATTGAAGCTTTCAATCTCCTCACACTTTCTCTTCCACCATTCTCTCTTCGTTCGTCTACATAACTTTGTAACGGCTTGTCTTGCCAGTTTATAGTTCTCCTTCGTGGACCTGGTGTTGCGTCCTTGCAAACATTTCAGATAGCGATCTCTTTTGTATTGAATAGCGTCAAGACATGCTTGATCCATCCATGACTTCTGGGAGTGGTTTTGTGGTCGTCCAAGTATTCCCTCAGCAGCGCTTAAAACAGCATCTTTGAGCAAATACCATGACTTATCGACGTCTCCATTAATGGTTTCTGATTTCTCTAATGTTTCGGCAATATGGTTTTGATATTTCTCTTCTGTTTCTGCATTCTTTAGTGATGAGATGTTAAATCGTTTCCGTTGATTGAATTTCGGAATGCTTGGGTTTGGGAAGTGGAACCTTATTTTAGCACATACAAGAAAGTGGTCACTTCCAATGTATGCACCTCTAAAGGATCGCACATCCAGAACACTCGAAAAGAAACGTGCTGTAACTAGCACGTGATCAATTTGATTTCGAGTGTTTCCATTCGGTGAGACCCATGTCTGCTTATGAATCGATCGGTGCGGAAAGAAAGTACTGGCAATTCTCAAATTATTTGATAATGCAAACTCAGTCATTCTCTCACCATTATCATTCGAATTCAAATGCAGACTGTTGGGGCCCACCACATTTCCATAAGAGATATCTCTTCCAACCTGCCCATTAAAGTCACCAAGAACCATAGTGAAGTCGCGTGTTGGTGTTTGTTTCATAACCTCTTCCAGCGCTATGTAGAAATTATCCTTCTCGTCGACGGTCTTAGCTTCAGTAGGTGCATGCACGGCAATAAGAGAAATATTGTTATATGTACCACGTACACGTAGGTAGCAAATCCTCTCACTGACCGGGATGAATTTCATCACGGCTTCTTGTATGCGTGCACCAACAAGAAAGCCAGTTCCAAATTCTCTTCGAGAAGGATGACCACTACAGTATAGAGAGTGACTATCCAAATCTTGTTTTCCGATTATTGGCTGTCTAATTTCTTGCAGAGCTATGATATCCATCCCATACCTCTCAGCCTCTGTTTCTAGACTTATAAGAGCATCAGGAGCGCTCAGGCTGCGCACGTTCCACGTTCCGATTCGGTAGTCTGGTCCTTTTTCACGTCCAGGTAAAATTCTGTTGTTTTTGTCCGGGTCTGTTTTTCTTTTTCTGATCACCAAATTTAACATATTAGTTTTTTTTTCGGGGTTAGGGTGTTAACCTTAGGCCCAACCCAAATTGTCGTGAATGGGTCCGTTCTGCATATTAAGGTCACCAGAAACAACCTTTTGACACGTTTATATAGCGAGCCGCTTGATCCAAGACAGACGCCCGCTTCAAGCCGCCCCTAACATGGAGAACAGACGCTTGAGTCACATTGGTTTTAAGGCGCCAATTCGCCATGATGTACTATGATTGACTAAGCAGTTTTTACCCTGCTTGTCTCCGGTACACCAACCTAATTCTGTCAGCATTAACCAGGCAGCACGGCGTGGACGTCGAATTTCGGATTTCGCTACCGCTATATATATATATATATATATATATATATATATATATATATATATATATATATATATATATATATATATATATATATATATATATAAAAATATATATATATATATATATATATATATATATATATATATATATATATATATATATATATATATATATATATATATATATATATATATATATATATATATATATATATATATATATATATATATATATATATATATATATATATATATATATATATATATATATATATATATATATATTAAACATGACCAGATATGTATGAACAATTTTCAAACCATCTTTTTCTTCGCTCCCACCGGCTAATCATGTTCCATTTGACTCGAATATGAGCTATATCCAGTTTTATTGAAATCGGAAAATAATTACCCACCGCGCAGTGGCGTCGAAGATAAGAAAATTAGCAGAATAATAGGATTTTTTATTTTTATCAGATCTATTTTTATCATCTTAAAACATAATATATCTCATAATTTTGATTTTTTTTATTAAAAGCTAATTAATTTATGATTCTAACGAGCCTAAGTATGTAGAAATCGATCTTAGAAAAGCGATCTATCTTAATTTTTCTTCTTACATATACGAAAATTCACTAATTCATAATAATCTTTTTTCAAAAAAAAAAATTAATTTTTATGGTTAAATTTATAATAATTTTTCATTCAAAAGCAACATTTTTCCAAAAGAAATCAATGCATTAAATTAGATTTATTGTATGATGGGTATTTGCATCTGTAGTTTTCGACCACCTGAATGTTGTATTGTGTACCTTCCTCGTCTTTAGTTAGAATGCTGTTGTATTCCGTGTCATCAACTTAACACCGAGTTCGGCGGTATCATTAACAACATGCGAACTTTGGCAAAACTACGTGGCTTTAATGAAATCCTCATTCCGATGGGTCATGTAGCAAAAAATCAACACACATTCTAAATCGATTTAAAAAACTCTAAGTTTTTTCTGTGACGAAATCACTAATGTTCTTATTAGCAAAAAGTTGCATATGTTTGACTGCGTCAAAATCTTTTTTGCGAGTTTGGGGTGCGATGGGGATGTCTCGTGCTGGGACCTCAAGGTTTTGAACCATTTTTCGTTTTTCATCAAACGAAATCTCTGGGTCGAAAAAAGCCAAGCCAATATTTGCTTCCGTTAAATAGTGAAGATGATAACAAATTTTGGTCAACATTTTTTCTGAAACTCTTTGGTCAATTTTGATGAAATTCAAATCCTGATTTGCGTCTGCTGTTCCATCTATGCATTTGAACCAAATTTTTACATACAACATAATTAGAAAAATGCAAACGTCTCAAAAAAATGCAAACGGCGCGATTTGTAGGACCTGGGCGTTTGAATTTGTAATTCTCAATGGTTTCGCCAAGAAAATCGATGTAACTTCCAAAAATTCTATATATTCGCTGCGTGGGTGTGATTTTTCCAACTAATCATGACAAAAAATTACTAGAGCTTCTCACGAGTGTTTTGGAATTTTGTTTCCCAGTTTTTTGTCCGATATTCCACTTTTGAACATTGTTGGATTAATTTTACCATCGTCCCATGCTTTCTGAAATTTGTTGAACAGATTAACATCGGGTGCTGTGGTCTTTCCAAATTTGAGATCATAAATAGCCCGTAGTTTAATGTCCTGTATGTGATGACGACATGGGAATCGAATCAAGTTGTGGCCAATATTTTTTTCCACCCTTTTCTGGCCCAGCGTTACTTGACGTCGTGTCGTAACACATGGCTTCGACTTTATCAGTAAGATCCTATTCTTCAAGGCATTCATATATCGCATTCGCAATCGATAAGCCGCTTCCTTCTTTGCATTATGCAACCGTTAATAACTTCTCAATATTACCAAATGTTACTGTGGTTGGCAAACGATCTACTTTACCATGTTCAGTTAATTCTGCTAGCAATGTATCCAAAAATAAAAATTTGTGTTACTCAAACAAAGTCTAAATCTAACATAAACATTTATTTTTTTTGAATTTTCGCAGAAATTTTTTTTTTGGATTTAAGAAGAACAAATTCGATAAAAACGCTTTCCTCAGATCGATTTCTACATACTTAGGCTCGTTGGAATCGTAAAGTAATTATTTTTTAATAAAAAATCAAAATTATGAGATATATTATGTTTTAAGATGATCATATCTGATAAACATAAAAAATCCTATTATTCTGCAAATTTTCTTATCTTCGACGCCACTGCGCGGTGGGTAATTATTTTCCGATTTCAGTAAAACTGCATACACTTCATTTTCTAGTCAAAAGGAACATAATTAGTCGGTGGGAGGGATGAAAATAACAACTTCATAAGTTAGGTCATGTCTAAATATATATATATATATATATATATATATATATATATATATATATATATATATATATATATATATATATATATATATATATATATATATATATATATATATATATATACATATATATATATATATATATATATGTATATATATATATATATATATATATATATATATATATATATATATATATATATATATATATATATATATATATATTTATTCTTCTGCTCTGGTGCGTCTTTCTGTCTTATGAGAACCGTCACATCGCAACCCAAAACTAAAAACATTGTCCTAATAAAAATTTTTTGCCAAAAACTATATCAAAGTCCTTAACTCAGACTGAAGTCTTGATATCTCAGAGCTTGAGATTTCAGGCTCTCCATATTTCACGTGTTGTAACAACATATATTGTAAAAGTGTTGTAAAAATATATATTGCCCACTTATTTTAAATAAAAAAAACGATATTGATATCAGACTTGGAAGCTTAAACGAAATTCTATTGCCATTGCTTTACTTTTGATAATATTTAAAAAACAAAAGATTTGTGAGGCTGGTCACTATACAACGTTCAATTATAAAATGGTCAAATACCTAAACAGTCAGGATCTATAACTGTTACAACCAAATATATGTCCATCATAAATTAAACAATGAATCAAACGAGCTTTCAAGATTTAACTTTAATCAAAATTGTCGCTATTTAAAAAATGATATTTGAATGAAATATATTATTATTATCTTGAGGGAGGCCAGCCGTAAATAATTCGAATAAGCATATGAATTTACGTTTTTATTATTGTTATGGGTTAAAAAGTTAAGTTATTCCTATTAAGTGTAAACAAGTTTGATAAACTAGTATTCAAATAACCGGGGAATGGTTGATTGTTCATAAAATACCATAAAATAATTTAATGTGTATATTTTCCGCGCAACAAACTATTAAACACTTAATTTGTGGAGGTCCACACCAAAACGCTACATTTCCATTTTCTTAAAAAAATAATTTGTGTACTTAGATCGGCTCCAATTTTTAGACGTCCAAGCTTTAGACGCAATGTAATCAGTGTAATGACGTAATCAAATTTTCTTGAACTGCGTTGAAAAAATGCAATAATGGAAATGTAGCGTTTTGGTGTGGACCTCCTCATTTAAGTAAGTGTCAGATGATGTGTGATCATGCAAACAATTTGCACTGAATTTTCTAAATCATTTCTTTGCACATATATATTTTTTTAATTATATAGAAATATTGGTTATTTATCCAAATTAACTGTTTGGTGGTGCGCATTTTATGTTGGTAGTGTCTAGCCATTGGACCATATTTTTCAAGGAATGTTAATACAAGCAAATTAATTGGCTAGCATCAGTCAAGTATTGGTTTATGCAGATAGATCGATAGAACTCCACGCGATAAAAATGCGGAAATTGGGTTGATTGAATTATCTTTGTTAGACACATGGATGCAATATTGTTCAAAGATGAATGTAAAGGGACAGTCTTTAAGGAAATCAAGGCTTGATTATAATGCTTACTTTATGTTTAATTTTAATTTAATATTGTTCACACCTACTGACACAGCCTTTAGTCACCGATATCCAATTTTTATGTTGATTGGAAACAAACATCATTTTTCAAATTTTTTGCTTTTCCTTAACTTTAAGTTTAAGTCGCTGCGTGTTAGGATTGTTCAGTTGAACCAACCAAAAACCAAAAGTTGAACCAAAAACTCTAAACTTTAATTAAAAAGATATGTAAGTTATTTAGCAAACACACTTTTGCGATTGCTTTGTAGCTTGTGATACAAGCATGATCGTTCTGAATTAAATTTATTTTAAATGTTAAGCATATCAGTGATCTGTTTATACAATGTTTAGAATTTGAACTTTATAAGGTAATTTAATTAATGATTTAAATTTAGAATTTGATATCCCAAACGGGGTATAAAAGCTTGTTTAAAACAAGTTCTAACATGTAAAAGAAATGTTTTGTTTTCAACTAATACTTGCTAAAATCGAAAAGAAAAGAAAACCTTGTTTCCTAATTTTTTGATTTTATCTCAAAATCTGGTAGCTTTTACAAAATTATTTATCAGCCACAAACGAAAAAGAATGATTATCTTCAACCTATTCTTTCTTTGAAGAAGATTGTTATAAAAATTTGGTTGTTTTATTCGAATCTTAATTAATATATGAAATTGAAATTAATTTCGTATAATGTCAATCCGGCTATTCGGCGGAACAATTTTATGCTTCGGACAATTTACGGTATTTAAATTTATCGATAAAGTAGTCTTTTAAGCTTATTGCTATTGTCTTTTAACACCACCGTTCTAATTAATATCATTTTGACATTTCATTTTCCTTCATAAGATTCATGATGTTCCTTTATAAGATAATAAAATTAAATGATTGTTAGAAAAATTACAAATTTTGTTTAACTTTAATTAATTGTTCAAATTGTTTGACTCTAATGGGCAAATAAAAAGAAAAATGGCTAAAATATTAAACCAAAATATTAAAAAACTACAAAATATTTTGTGCCAACCAACTGCAATTTTTCGAATGAAATTAATTTTTTGATGAAGAATGTCTAACAATATAATAAAACTCCAAAAATAAATTTAAACTATAAAAAATATGAATTTGCTATAGAAGTAAAAACATAAAAATGACAATTAAGGTCTTATGGTCTTTTTTTAATGTCATTAGAAATTTAATGTCTTTCGCTCTACTTTGCCGACACATGGGTGCATTCAATGTAAGTTAAGGACTTAAGGTCTTAAAATAACCTTAATTTGAACAAGGCATTACTTCGGTCTGAAAGACCTAAGTATTACATTCATGAGCTCGAAGTGAAATTCTTACCCCCACTTTTTTGCCATTTCTCGACGTTTTAGGACCTAATGATTCTAAAAAAACAGAAACAAAATATATGTCTGTCTGCCGTCCGGCCGTCCATCCGGCCGTCCGTCAGGCCGTCACAACCTACGAAATCTAGAAAACCGCTGGACGGATTTCAAAAATGTTTTTTTTTAAAAAATAGGTTTGCTCAATAGAAAGAGCCGAAAGGACGCTGTGTTCGATAACTTACTTTACCGCAAGTGTGTCAAAACAAGGAAATTTGCATATTTTTTGCTTAAAAAACGTTCATTTTAAGTGATTACGAGTAGGATCATTAAATTTGGAGAAATCATGATAGTCGGGATTGGTATGTGAGACCAAAATCTAGATTATTGCATTGTAAGTTTGTCAAAAAAATGTTGTCAAGTGTGTAAAAATAAAGATTTTTATTTGTTTTTTTATCCATATTAAAATTTTGTTTGAAATGAAATTTTATTATTATTATTGAAAATTATGGCATTATAAGTTAGTCAAAAAAATGTTGTCAAGTGTGTCAAAAGAAATATTTTTATTTCTTCTTTTACCCAATTTTTTGGAAAAAAATAAAATTAATAATATGTATGACATGAAAATATATTAATATTATAGAGAAGTATGGCATTTTAAGTTTGTCAAAGAAATAATGTCAAGCGTGTCAAAAAATGATTTCATGCATTTTTTTAGCCAATTCTTCGGAAAAAAAATGTAGCTGTTTTTATGACGTAAATGTAATTGAAAATGAAATTGGACATGGAAATTTTTTAATTTGTTATAGTTTTTGAAATATTTTTGGAATTTTGAAAAAAGTTTGTAGTTTTGATTTTGTAATAATTTTTGCAATATTTTTAGAGTTATGGAAAAAGTTTTAATTTTTGATTTTGTAAGAATTTTTGGAATATTTTTGGAATTTTGAAAAATTTTAAATTTTTCAATTTTATTATAATTTTTGGAATTTTGAAAAAATTTTCAATTTTTGATTTTGTAATGATTTTTGGAATATTTTTAGAATTTTGAAAACAGTTTGATTTTATTATAATTTTTACAATGTTTTCGGAATTTTGAAAGAAATATGAATTTGTGATTTTGTAATAGTTTCTCGAAACGCTAAACTGTGAGGTTTTTGAGTAGTTTGCTGATTGTATAATCTTTACACTAAATTATGTTAATATATGATCTGTTATAATTTTCCAACAACGTATTGATGTTTCGTGTTAGTTTAGTAATACATATCTAAACAGAGATAAAAATACATGTACTTTAACAAAAAGTTATTATTGATATACATCAAAATTGATATGCCCAAAACTAAAAACCATGTCCCCATAAAAGTTTTTTGCCGGAAGCTATATCAAAATTCTTAACCCAGACCGAAGTCTTGATATCTCAGAGCTGTAAGATTGTGACCTCCATATTTTTATTATTGCATTATGCACGCGTAATATATTGCATTATGGAGACTATGCAACATATGAATTTTATAAAAACTATTCTAGTTCTTTCTTTAAGGTTGTTATAAAAGAAAATCGGTATTGAAATTAGATTTATTTAACGATAATGAATGAATAGTTTTGGTGCATCTAAACGATATTTCCTAGGAACCACGAGGGTTGCAACATGTGAACTATGTACTATGGATGGTATTATCAACCAAACAGAATAGAATTTTGGGCTGAATCTCTTATCTGATTGGTTAACAAAAAAAAAATTAACAGTCCAGTGTTCGCATGTTAAAACCCAGCTTAAGAATTCAATTCCGTTACTTAAAGCTCTGAAGTTTATGTGACTCTAAAAAACTTCATTATCTCAAATATTTAGTAGAAGTTGTTTTGAACAGAATAAAGATAATTGCTAATTTGTAAAAATTAAAATTTATCAAATTAGAGTTCAATGTCTTAATGTTGCTTGATCGGTTTTAGTGGAGGCGTGTAGTAAATTTTTTAGTAATCTTTTATAACTTTTGTGTGAATAAATTCCGTAAAATTAAAATTACTTTTAAACACCTGTTTATGGATAGAGAATTTTTTTCAACCTGTTTTATTACTTAAAGTGACGGTTAAGTGATTTGTTTTTAGAAAAAATAGAATGAACATTTTTGTCATCGACCTATTCTATCATTCGAATTAGGCTTTTGCTTATTGTGTCATAATCATTTACAAACATAATTATTGCAAAAGTTGATTATTTAGGTTATTTGTTTGTAAAAGATTTAAATAGTTGTGGACAAAACGCTTGTGGTTTGTAGTCACCCCTAGCCTTTTCTCAAGTTCAAACTTGAACTCACGAAAAATTTTCTCAAACTCACGGTAGTAGTAGATTTAGAGAATATCAAACAGTAAAATATGAAATTATAACGTAATAACGAAATTATCTATTTGCAGGGTTTATAAATGAAAACTAAGAATAAAAAATTAACCAGTTAAGATATTTTTTTACAAAACTGAGTATATCTCAGTTCGCCAGAGTTTAAATAATAACCACCCATTACAACCAAATCACGATAATGGCGAATGTTTGTTGCAGCGCAACACGGATCAACCATTTTTCTCCACTTCATTGTTAAAATGTCTAATTTTAAACTATGTATTATCAAAATAAATTTAAAATTAACTAATTAACTTGTAACAATAATTGTTTTGACATTTCTAAATAAAAGCAAATTCAAACGAATCGATACAAAGAATGAATCTCACACACTATAGTTATTAATTATAAATTTATGGTGGTTGCATTCATGGTTAGATTTTATTTAAACTTTGCCTAGTTTACCTCCAGTAAAATATTTATAAAATTTTAAGTTATGATAATTCTAGACACCGGGTACGGTTACCGATGATCAAATCAAGTTTGTTATTGTATAAAATGCATTATTTTTTCAGGAAATTAATTTGTTTCAACATTTGTAGTTTAAAAACAACAAAACATTAATAGTCCGGTCAATAAAGCGGGGATATAAAATAGTTTCTTATAGGAAGGTGAATCAAAAAAATTCTTTTTGTATTAGCTTCTATGAGTCTCCTAGGTCATTCGTGACTAGCAAGCAAAGTGACTAGCCCCCCCAACACCCCCAAAACTCAGAATTAACTCCTTTTTCACCCTCCATTTTTAAAAAGATTGCAAAATATAGTAAAAGTAAAAATTAAGGACTGAAAATGCTTCTCAGAAGGTTTTAGGGGTCGCTGATCACGAATCTGCCATTAGTTTTCCGATAAATCCACATGGGGAGCGGGAAATCGGAAAATTTGGTTAGTTTTCCGACTTTTTACTGTTTTTTAGCGTTGTCGAGTTGAGCTCGAACCTGAAGTTGAATAATGATGTTTCTAATGTAAAGAAGTAAAAATCCAGGAAAATTTCGGAAAACTGTGAAAAATCTGGTATAGGAGAATTTGAAAATTCAGCGAAATGAGCATGATGCAGGTCATTGTATAGGCTTTTCAGGTCGCTGATCGTGAATCTGCCATTAGTTTTTCGGAAAACCCACATGGGGAGCGGGAAATCGGAAAATTTGGTTAATTTTCCGACTTTTTACTGCTTTCTTAGCGTTGTCGAATTGAGCTCGAACCTGAAGTTGAATAATGATGTTTCTAATGAAAAGAAGTAAAAATCCAGGAAAATTTCGGATAACTGTGAAAAATCTGGTATAGGAAAATTTCAAATTTCGGCGAAATGAGCATGATGCATGTCATTATATAAGTTTTTCAGGTCGCTGATCATGAATCTGTCATTAGTTTTCCGGAAAACATACATGGGGAGCGGGAAATCGGAAAATTTGGTTAATTTTCCGACTTTTTACTGCTTTTTTTACAGTTGTCGAATTGAGCTCGAACCTGAAGTTGAATAATGATGTTTCTAATGAAAAGAAGTAAAAATCCAGGAAAATTTCGAAAAACTGTGAAAAATCTGGCATAGGAGAATTTCAAATTTCGGCGAAAGAGCCTGATGCAGGCCATTATATAGGTTTTTCAGGTCGCTGATCATGAATCTGCTATCAATTTCTCAAAAAATCAACTTAAAAAGTGGAAAATCAGAAAATTTTGCCACTTCGCTTGCTAGTCACGAATGACCTAGGGGACTCATAGAAGCTAATGCAAAATTTTTTTTTTGATTCACTTTCCTATAAGAAACTATTTTATTCGGTCGATTTCCCCGCTTTATTGACTGGACTATAACGTTTGTTTTGTAATAGAGCATATTCCAAATATTTATCTAAGACAAGGGAAATTTTAGATTTCATTTAAGGATGCCATTCATGCCAAAAAAGTAGTGAAAAGTAAAAAATATGAATAGTGTGACTGATATGATGAAATCATACCACAGCGAATTGATATCTAACTTATTTCTAAATCATTTAAATACTAAGCAACAAACTGTTTTTAAAGTAAGAAGATATTTAACCGATTTCGTACAAAATTGTTTATTATATAACTAAGATAACAATCAATCTCTTTGGATGTTAATTAATTAATGTTAATTCTGTTCACACCTGTTATTGATATCATTTATTCAAACAATAGTTAGAATCAATTTCTTTACATTTGTGTAAGAAACAAGAATCTATGTTCGTTATAGATTTCATTATAATAAGCTGACATAATGAGAAACTGAATGATAAATGTTAAGTGTATGAATTTTATGGGATTATTTTTTCTCATGATAATCGAAAAAAAAGTTGTTAATTGTTTCTAATTAAGGTATAAATGATTTGGGATCTAAGTTACGCCGAGAGGTACCAATTTGTGAGAAACGATCGACAAATTGTTGTACACACATAACGATACTAACAGACAATTACATACACGCCAGTTAAAACTAGCCTAAACAACTATAGGATAACTTAATAGACATGATGAAATCATACAAATGTTGATATTAAAAATCAACCCAAATCAATAACTTCCCATTTCCGGCAGTTAAAAACGAGATAAAGTTGTATGAATAAATTAATTAAAAGTGGGTATTTGTAGGTAAAGTTACTTTATATGTGGAAGTTTTTAATATTCTAGATTTAAAAGTGAGTTTGCAAAACTTATTGGACAAAAATCTAGAACAAATCAAAATTGAAACTATATTTGGGTACAAAAATAAAAAGAAAGAAATAGCATACCATTCCAACTAATGCATACCATTGCAAACCGTCAAAATATGGGTTAGTTAGTGTAAATGGTATATACTATAATCTGAAACGGTTCTGAAACAGAACTGAAACATTAAGCTGAAAATAGCTAGAAATATACGTAGTCAAAAAATTGATAAGTATAACTACCCAATATGCAAACCCATCAGCAACAGTGATTTACAAAGACTGCAAATAATGGTGTCAACAAAGGAAAAAATCAAATCTTAAATCGTAAATCAAAAATATTGGAATACAAGATGTGCTGTACTAATTTGCTTTTCTACTGAAGCTAAATCTGTTTTTAAGGTCTATTTGAAAGCGGGTCATGTTTTTTATGAACTGCAAACTGTTAATACTTTTTTTTATAAATAAGTTGGACATGTTTAGCACACTAAATATGAAATATTAATTATTTAGACTCTTTATATATCGGAAGATACCATGTCAACTAGGAAAGAATGAGGGATGGGAAAAGGGAAAAGAAGAGAATAACGATTAGTCCTTTTATCATAATCCTAATTTTTGCATTGAGCATTTTTGCGTTTTGCATCTAGTTTTTGCTAGACTGAACACATGTTTGTTCCTTTTTATGTTACTTTAAGTGACAACTCCGAGAATTTTAATCGATGTACCTCAACCCCGATTCTTCGTGGTTTATTATAATAGAGAAATCTCGTTCTCGTCGTTCAATCACGTGAAAGGCAACATAGTTTTGCTGGATTAAACTAAACTAGATTTTTCTCTCCCCATTGCATTATACGCTCTAGGTCTTCGTTGATGTAGAATTGATTTAAAATTCTCTAGCGTTGTTAGCTGCTACCCGAGATCGACTTTTTAGTTATACATGAGAGTCATGCAATGTGCTATCGTCAGCAAAAATGTGAATTTTATGTACTGTAGAGATAAATAAATCGTTTATGTATAAAAGGAACAAGGTTGGTGAGAGTGCAGAGCCTGGGAGAACTCCCGCATTTGTTGTGAAAACATTGCATTTGATGCCATCTAAATTAACATGAAACTGGCAACCTCTAAGAAAACTATGAATCCATGATACAGTAAGATAATCTATGCCAAAAGATTTTGTTTTAGCTATAAGATTTCTATGCCACACTTTATCAAAAGTCTTTAAAATGTCCAGAGAAACACGAATGGTTTCACCATGGTTCTCTACAGATTTACTCCACATATGTGTAACGTAGGCTAACAGATCAACTGTTGCATGGCTTTTACGAACACCGTACTGCTTATCATCGATAATTCGTGACACCTCCAAATATTCCATTAAGTTCTAGTTAACATATTTTTCAAATATCTTAGATAAAACCGACAGAATTGCAATTGGTCTATAATTGTTGGTGTCAGTCTTATTGCCCTTTTTGGATACGGATTGAGCACATTGAGTTTTGTAAGATTAATCGAAAATTGTGTTTAGAATCGGAGTTATAGTTGTCTAGCAAAGTTTTTTAAAACAATTGGTGGAATACCATCAGGGCGAACGGATTTGTTGATATTGAGAGATAAAACAATTTTACGTACGATATTGCTCCGAAAAATAATTGACTTCATTTTGGTTTCAGCTGGGGCAATGGGTACAGGAGAATGAAGAGGTTTAGTTATGTTGGAGTTTTCTGTGAAAATTCGACCTAAAGATCCGCATTTTCCTTTGAATCACTCACGGGAATGTCACTTAATACTAAGGTTGGAATAGATGATCGAGTGAAATGGCGCTGAACTGATTTAACTGCCTGAAAGAAATTACGAGAGGCGGATGGGTATTCAGCGAATCTATTTGCTTTGACCAACGCGTCTTTGTCTGAATCCATTTTGAATTTACTGAAATTTCTTGCTTTTTTATAGGCAGTAAGGGTTTCTGAATTTTTTTCGAGTTTTAAGCCTTTCGTCTATTTTTTACCGCCTCATCGACATCACGTGCGAATAAAGGCTCAGTTTTGGGAGTAATTAATCGATTTGGAATAAACCGTCATATTCCATTTTTTATGATTTCAGTTATTTTTAGCGCTGACGTGCAAGGATGCCGCTGCTCAACACAACAAACATGTTTCCATGGTATTTCCTCATAATAGTTTCTTAACCCCTCCCATTACGCGTGTTTATAATTCCAAACGCGACAGGGGTTGGCTTTGATTGGATTAAGTGATGTGAATTTTACTATTGCTGATATTAACAGATTCTCCAATATTCCGAGGGGTTGATCAACTTCTGTCTGCGTTGTATTTGGCTAGTTTGTCAAAAAGAAGTCCAACAAATTGTCTCTATGATTACTTTTATCTGATATTCTTGTTGGACCCGTGAAAGTCTGCTAGTAACAGTTCCGTTTGTCTTCCAACGCCATCGGTGAAGGATAGGTATTTCAACCACTCTTTGTTATAAATACTGAAATCGCCAAGTATGACCAGTCTTGCTTTACTGCAGTTTACGATTATTTTATCAAGAATGCACGAGCACGTTGATCATGTTAATCGAAAAAGGAACAACCTATGGGGGAGTTCAGGGATCTGTATATTGCTTTTAAAAATATTTTTTCATCAACACCTGAAATTTTTAATGCTGGAAAGTTATAGTGCTTAGAGTTCAACTCGTATGCCTTTATTCTCATACAAGGAAGTGAATCTCGCACAAACTCACAAACACTATGTTTGTTATAAAAGGAATGCTTCAATTTATAAGGAAATCGGCGTGTATCGAGATCCATCTTCGATGCTTTACCGCTGATAATTGTTTCAGTAAGAACCAATATGTCAGGTTTCTTATTTGCAATGTACCTACTAATGAATCTCATTCAAATTGGAATTAAGACCTCTTTTGTGGGTGAAATCGATGCCGATATCTTGCTTACTGCCACTATTGCGTTGCGACAGAGATTTTCCTTTGACATTTATGATGCGGTGAGGGAAATTTGGCAAGGCTAAAATTTTCACATTATGCAACAAATGTAAATTGGAGTGTCTCTGTTACGAAACAACGACAACAATTGTTGCAATCGACTTTTATTATAGATACCTACGGTATTTATTTACTAAGGGTTTTTAAAATTTTAGCTAATAAACGAATGTAACGGACTTTGAGTGGCTTCACACACGGAAAAATCTCTAATATAACCTAAGATAATTTACAAGACCCTTATGGTCTAAAACAATTCACACAAAATTTGAAGAGTTAAAATAAATAAAATATAAATATAAACTTATCTTAATTTAGTTGCATGCAGTTTGATGTTGAAAACTGATATCGACTTTCGTCCTTGTATGTCGAATCAAAACTGTGTCCAATATCCAAAAACACCCTGGCGTTATAATACCCAAGATTTGTATGTTGATTGGATTTACATAGATGGTAAATACCGTATCTATGCTGATAAATTTTACAATCTTATTTTTGTTGAATTTGTTAATTTTTTCTGTGTGATTCATTTTGCTCCACTATAATATATTTCTTTTTCTTTTATCTTTACCGCCACACAAAAACAGACTTAAATTTTGATTTTCTTCTTTTGTTCTATTTTAACGAGATACAAATTTGTTTGATAGAGCCAACAAAAACAGCATTTCTATACGGCGTGATTAATCCGGAATATAACTTCAGATCAATTATTATTTATATTATGTAGAATCCAGCACAAAATGCCATTCTAAATTAATTTATTAAAAATTTGATTATATTTTATAGAAAACACAAAACTTATCTCAATCATTCGAACACAATTTATTGCTCACATTTGACATCACAAAACGTATATGAGCAATTTCACGAAGATTCAACATCGTTTTGACTTGACCCTTCTCAATTTTGATTATTTTTTGTTTATAGATAGCCTTTCATAAATAAAAAATACCAGTTCTCTTTGAAATTTTTTTTTTCGACCAGGGGTCTTCACAGGGTGCCCCTCAATTTTTTGTTATTTTGTGATGTGAGTGCATTTTGACGAGCGATTGTAGAAAAACTACTCAATCGATTTTCATAAATGATATGTCGTTGAATAGGTATTAGAACAAAGTTTTTAAAAATGGACACTGTTAATTTTTTGAAATAATTTTTAACGGTGTAACATAAGAAAAAAACGGTGTAATTGAACAAAAGATGGCGCTACACCTTTTTTTTTTTAATTAAATTGAAGCTTATATTATATCTAACTACTTGTGAAAGTTTAGGACTAGTGATATTTTTTGTTTTAAAGATAAAATTCGTTGTGCATATGACTGTCGGGAATCAGTTTTTTTTGTTCTGAAGGAAAATTATCAAAATGGCGTTATAAGCTAAGAGATTTTTTTTAATGTTAAATATCAAGTATTTTATTATTAAATGAACTTTTTAAAATATTATAAAAATTACATATGTAGTACAATAAATAAAATAAATACAATTGTTAAAAATGATTTACTTATTTTACAAACAGAAGTTTCTTTTGAATAGGAAAACACTTCTGCAATTATTTTCTTTGTATTAGATGGCATAAAAAAATTAAATGTTTATTTATCACTTTTAGTAATCACTTATCACTCTTATAAAAAATAATTTGACAGTCTCGACTACAAACAAAAAAACCGTATAAATAACTAAATCTATTTAGAAACTTTTGACTGGAGAAGTATTATGTTCGTATTATGTTATTATGGAATCATAAAGTAAAAGATTGTATTTTAACATTAAATTACAAATATTTTATTATTGAATAAACTTTTTAAAATACCATACAAATTATATATGTAGGTTAAAGAAAATAAATATAGTTATTAAAAATTATTTACTTATTTTACATTCAAAAGTTTCTTTTGAGTTGAAAAACATTTTTGCAATTATTATCTTAGTATTTAATGGTACAAAAGAATGAAATTTTTGAGTTCCACTTATAGTAATCGCATTTTTATATCGATTTTGTAATTTTTCTTTTGTTAATTGATATTCATTTTTATCGGCGTATCCAAAGTTCATGGTAGATTCCCATTTTAAAGTCCATTTGAAAAGTTTTTTTGGTGTATCAATAATATCTTTGCTCCCCATACTATGATGGTGTGCAGAACGCTTCAATGTACCAACAATCCCATCGCAAGGTCCCTTGCCATGGCTGGTAGCATGAAAATGCCATTCTGCATCAACCTTAAAGTCTTTTTTATGGTGGCATAAGTTAATTAGGTTATGTTTATTTTTGTATTGAGAAGATGCACCGTCAGTGTTATAAATTATTTTCCTACTATTAGAATTTATATGCGTTCTGATGAATTCAATAAGTTTTGTAATGAAAAGATGGACTGTAGTACTGTTGTGATCGTTTATATCCGAAACGAGTATAAAAATTCGGTGCTGTATATATTCGCTTGCAGCACTTTTAAAATATATGACAAATGGATGAATAGTAGCTTGTGAATTATTATAATGATAAACTTGAACCGAATCCTGAATTATGAAGGCGTAGTGTTCAGAAAAATCTCCTTGAACAAAGCACTCTCCTGGTTCTAATTTTTCTCTTTCCTCAATGAATGTAGATTGCTGTTTTGCTATAAAGCTTGCTTGTCGTATCAACATTTGTAAACGGTAAATAAATGTTTTCATAAATTCTTCTACAGTTTCTATTAAAGTATCCAAATTGCATCGATCAGTGGTAATCCATTGTTGATATTCGACTTGAAGGATTCCTTTAACGTCAAAATCATTTAGTAATCTTTCTTCCAGTTGTTGAAGTTTTTTTGAACATTCATTGCACTTCAAAGTATGACAATCTTCTGTTAATTCACCACATGAAACAAAGTCAATTAATGTTTTATAATTCTGAAAAGCAGCATCAGTAATCCAAGACATCTTAGAGTGTTGAATCATTAGTTTTATATTTTGATGTGGTACACACGCACACATTATGAACTCCTTGGGATAATACATTCTTGTGGTCGAAGGGACGTGAATTTAGCAAATCCTATTTTCACATCAGGAAACTTATTTTTAAACTCCACATAAGCTTCATTTAATGTACATAGCAATAAGCGCTTTTGTGGATTTATGCTGAAATTGCTCATATTTTCTTTATTGTACATATATAATTTTTAAAATATTTTAAAAAGATTATTCAATAATAAAATATTTGATATTTAACATAAAAACAATCTCTTAGCTTATAACGCCATTTTGATAATTTTCCTTCAGAACAAAAAATACTGATTCCCGACAGTCATATGCACAACGAATTTTATCTTTAAAACAAAAAATATCGCTAGTCCTAAACTTTCACAAGTAGTTAGATATAAAATAAGTTTCAATTTAGTTTAAAAACAAAAAAAAGGTGTAGCGCCATCTTTTGTTCAATTACACCGTTTTGTGCTCTCTACTACTACTCTCTACTACTACTACTACTTTATACAGCTTAACTCCAAGTTAGTTAGGAATAATTTATGCGTAGGTTTTCCAACATTTATTGCTTTTAGTAAGTTTAACTTAATATACAGCTTGACTTCAATTTTATTAGAAATAATTTATGCGTAGATTTTCCAACATTTTAATTTAATATATTCAAAGTATATAAACATTCACTATTTGTGGTTAAAAGGATTTTAATTTCCAAATTATATTTTTTCGTTTTCTATTCAATTCAGTCACTATTGGTTTTTTAAATAAAACTCAAACATTTAAACCATTTTGATTTTGACAGTAATTAAACAACAATATATTTTTGTTTGATATGTTAAAAATAAAACATTTGTTTATTAAACTATTTATTACTGTTACCACATAATTTTAATGGTTTGCAAAACTATTTTAAATAACATTTTTCAAGCTTATTTGTTTCAACTTTTTACTACTAATTTACAAGCCGACCAAAAATGGAATGAAATCTTTTTTTTAAAATAGAAAATTTTTAATTTTAATTTTATTAGCTTGAAAATCAAGAAACGAGTGAGATAAAAAAAATGTGGTTTTTTCTCCCTTTGTTTGATTTTTCTCTGATTTAGAGTTTTTTTTCATAAAGAGAATTAAATTATAAATACAGTGATACCTCAGAAATGAGTCCACCGTTACACCTTCAACAATGACAAGACAACTTTTTTGGATAACCCTAAGGCGCATCCACATAGAAAACGAAGAGCTCTTACTGAAGGTTCCAAGAGATCTTACTGAAGGTACCAAGTTCCTCACATTCCTCTCTAGAAGAGATGATCAGTTTAGTTGGCTTCTTAAAGTTATATTGTTAAGTAATGACGTCACTATGCATATCTATAACTCGCCAATCTATCCGTAAAATTTCAATTATGCTTGACCATGACCGCATGTTTAGAGACTTAGACTCCGGCATTGCTGAAATACCGAAAAATCGGTAAAAAAAACGAAAATCATTCCTTTGACACACTTGACAACATTTTTTTGACAGACTTATAATGCAATTATCTAGATTTTGGTCTCACATACCAATCCTGTCATGTTCAATTACATTTAATATTTCATTCAAATAATTAATTTTATTTTTTTCCAAAAAAAATAAATGAAAATCATTCTTTTAACACACTTGACAACATTTTTTTGACAAACTTATAGTGTCATAATTCTCAATAATAATAATAAAATTTCATGTCATACATGACATACATTTCATGTCATGTTATACAAATAATTTTATTTTTTCCCAAAAAATTGTGTAAAAAAAATGAAAATCATTCTTTTGACACACTTGATAACATTTTTTTGACAAACTTATAACGCAATAATCTAGATTTTGATCTCACATACCAATCCCGACCACCAAGGTTTCTCCAAATTCAATGTTCCTACTCGTAATCACTTAAAATGAACGTTTTTTAAGCAAAAAATATGCAAATTTCGTTGGTTTGACACACTTGACGATTATTTTGACACACTTCCGGAACTGCAATCGAACACATCGTTCTTTCGGCTCTTACCATTGAGTAGCCCTATTTTTAGAAAAAAAGTTTTTGAAATCCCTCCAGCCGTTTTCTAGATTTCGTCGGTTATGACGTCTTGAAGGACAGCCTGACGGCCGGCCGGCCGGCCAACAGACAGACATACATTTATTTTTTTTTTTGCTTCTTTAGAATCAGTAGGTCCTAAAACGTCGAGAAATGGCAAAAAAAGTGGGGGTAAGAATTTCACTATTGGCTCGTAAATGCAATACTTACTTAGGTTTTTACAAAACCAAAGTAATTAAATACAAGTCAAAATGCATTGTTGCATGTTTTTTATATTCAAAAAATAAATGTAAAGAATATGTGAACGAGCTTAGTTTCTTGACTTGAGAATTTTTTATATTGTGAAATCCTCATTTTTAAATTAAGTCAGTTGTTCTAAATTGGTTTTATTAATGTTTAATTGGTTGTTTTGTTTGGTAACGGGAAATAACGGTTTAAAACATTTCCTCATCAAATAGTAATTGATTGGAAGGAATTATTGAGTTTTTAGTTTTTAAGTTGAGTAGCAGACTTAGCCATGAAGGCTTGAAAAAAAGTCAGCCAATTGAAGTGAAGATTAGTGTCTAAAATAAAAGTTTAATGTTTGAAAATAAAAGTAGTATTTTAATTACTTAAAATCTTTAACCCTAGTCTCAAGGGATATAATACAGCCTTGTCAATTTTTTTCTGTTAAATAAGTATTCCGATTTAATCTTTCATCGAGAATAATGCCTAAAAACTTAACCTCATTTGAGTAGCTTAACTGTTTACTGAAAAAAACATATTAGGTGTTGTAAGCACTTTTCTTTTATTGGTAAATCAGATGCCGATCCAGATATGGATAGATGGCCCTGCACCATTACTCTGCCAGCTTCAGTGAATCAGATCCACCAGAGTACAAAGGTTTTTAAAAATTATCAGCATGACAATATTATCAGCGTAACCTTGGGAATAGGATAGCGATTGATTCAGTCTAAAATAAATTATCAACTACCAAAGTCAACAGGAGAGGTGAGAGAACACCTCCTTGTGGATAAGCTTGTTTGAATAAGACTGAAACAGATGTTTTACCCATTTCAACAAAAATTATGCTTCAGCTCAACATAGACTTAATCCAATTTGAGATCGTGCTACTAGTTCCATGTAGCGATGACGCAGTCATTGATTGATTGATTCGAGAGTGGTAATGTCAAAAGTGCCTTCTATATCTAAAAAACACCCAAATCGAGATCTTTGGCATCAAATGCCCTTTCAATTTTAGTCACCAGATGATGCGCAGCTGTTTCTTCCGATATCCCAATCTGGTATGCATGCTAATTGGTACTTAGTGGAAACCGTTCAGGTAAAAGGCGTTGAGACTTATTGACCGAAATAAATTGGCTTCACTGCAGTTGGTTTTACCTGGTTTTGGTATGAAAACAACTGTAGCGTTTTGTCACGCTTCTTTGACATAGTCATATGCAATACATGCCTTACAAATATCCTACAATGCTACGATGAGACCATCTATATAATTATACAGGACGCATGGATAAACTCCATCAGGACTCGGAGATTTGAACCAGTTGTAGGAATATATGGCCCATCTCAGAGATCTAAATTTCACCACATTCCCAGGCAAGGTCAAACTATCTCTATTTGGAGTAACAATTAGTTGTTCCTTTATTTCAGGGAAATGTACAAACATGAATTTCCTGGGAAATGTACAAACATGAACAAAACAGATGTTGCGTTAGTTCTTCTACAGATTCCATATAATTTCCAGATTGCACAAACAGTAAGCCTGGTGGGTATTTGGGTTCTTTTGAGAGTGCTCTATTAAGCTTTGCTGTGGCAGCATAGCTCTCAATTGACTCACAAAACTTCTTCCAAGCACTCTCTCTAGGACCCCGATTGCTGTATTTATATTCATTCCGCATATTACGATAAGTGATCTAGTCATCGGTATTATTTGTTTGCTTGGCTTTCCTTAAAAGTTTCATGACTTCAGGTATCAGTTTTTTCAGTTTTCCGTTCCACTAATGTGAGTTTTCTTCATGACGGAACGCTCTGATTTAACAAGATTCTTGGATCAGCGTCCAGAAAATTTTGGCTAATAAGCAAGTTGTACATATCCCAATCAGTTAATTTGGAATTTCTTGAATTTTTTTTTATCATCTTGTCGACCATAAATTCAAAATTACCATTGTTCAAAATTTAAATTCAGTTGTGGTCTTACGTGAGACTAGCTTGCAAGATTGTTCCGCAATTTTGAACCGTTCTCGCCAAAACTAAGGTAGTGAGTGATGGCCTTTACTTATACCCTTACTGCATTTGAAAAATAGGGAGGATTTCCTTTATTTAGAATATTTAGATCTGTGCCATGAAGAAACTCAACGAGGATGTTACTCGTCTGTTATCTGAACCGTCTCAAATTCTATGATGCGCTATTGCATCGCACGCCAAGATCAAGGGTATTTCCCTGTTGCTGCATAATTCAACCACTTTAAAAAGATCTTGAGTTGGAATGGTAACATCATACGGTAGATACAATGATGCAAGAACTACGTCAGTATAAACACCCCAACATTGAAGTTTAAGGAACTGGCTCTGTTTACAATTCAGGTTAAGAATATGATTTTTATTAACCCATAGGTTCTGAATCAGAACTATCTAACTATCAACTATAAATTGGACACCAATGGTCTTCTTTATTTTTTCAAAGGTCCCACAAATAAACGAGATGTGATATCAAAGCCCAGTAGTAAAATCCAATGAGCATTTTATTAATTCACACCTATTTTGTGGAAGACCACTATTTGATATCTGATAGCACATTTAGTTTACGAAACATAAGATCAACAATTCACCTATTAAAATTTGAAGCCTATCCGTGGAAAAACAAGCTTCGAAAAAAATATTATAAACGTATGTAATCGCAAAATAAAATTCAAAATTTATTGAATCTGCATCATCCCAACTTGATCAAACAACCTTGTTGCGTACTAATTTCACCTTTGAAGTCTTGGAGTTAATTAAATTTTTGACAGAATGCAACGGATACGGAATTTCTTTGGCTGAATAACCAAAACCCCAGATATTGTCAGCCTGCTTGTTTTTTTATAACAGAAAAAATCATGAACCTGTTTTCAAAAAATCATGAACCAAAATTTGAACCTGTTTATTCATTCAGATTCAAAAAATCATGTACCTGCTATTATGAAATGAAAACTTAAACCTTTTGAAATAAATCTTTTTAGGTATATGGCAAGGTTCATTCTTTTTAGCGTCAATGAATGTCGGAGGTTTTGGAACAGCATATAAATGGTATGATTTATTGGAATAAATAAACTCGAGTGGCTCCAATATTCAAAAGCTTACACAAGCCGTTCATAAACACTTCAGAACGCATGTTGTTGTGTAACCTAGATCTTATTGTAATCCATATTACACGCACTTTTTATAAAAAATCAAATAATTTTTACTCCATAAATACGTGTCAAAGGTGCTAGCTAATACGTTTAACTAAATTTTCATATAAAAATCAATATTTTAACCATTTAGTTAATTTTATTTTACTTTTCTATTATTTACATTCGGTTTTCGTGGACAGTAGACGTTCTAACTTGTTTTAATAATTTAAAAAGTTGATAATGTTTCAACCCATTCTCTTGGAATATGAGCACCCTGAAATTGAAATTTTCAAAAAATTATCAATAGAAGAGATGAGAATAATGAAAAAAAATTATACTCACAATGGGTTGGAAACCATTTTCATCTGCAAGATAATCGACGCGGTATACAACACCGTTATCACCAACGTATTCATAGAAACCGTTTGCTCTTAAATGTCCATCATCGGCGGTTAAACGAGCAATTTCTTGAGCGCTAATTTTGTTTTCTGTGTCGAAAGCATAATTGTATCCTCCAAGATTAGCTTCTTTGACATGACGAACTACTAACCATCTACCTTGATCATTATAATTGTTTTGACCTTCATAAGGTATATATGTGTAATGGGTTGGTGGTTGTGGTCTATGGTACAAAACAAAAAAAAATCAAAATAATTTACTTGTTTATATTGAAATATGGTACTTACGGAAGAGTTGGTTTTTGGATATATTGAATAACAGTTAGTGGTTTAACTGGCTCTGGAGCTTGTGTTACTGGTGCCAATGTTGTTGGAGCAGCTGTTGTTGGTGTTTGGGTTGTTGGTGCAAAAGTTTGTACATAGACAGGTGTTGGTGCTGGAGATGGTTGAATATATACGATTTGTGGTTTTGGTTGAGGTTTTTCTACGTATAAAGGTTCTTGGTGAACATAGCCCTTATCATCATGAACATATTTGCCATTATCACCACTATATCTTCCAGAATTATCAGGATGATATTTACCGTCATTATATCCCTGATATTTACCAGAATTGACAACTACTCTACGAATAGGTAAGACAGTTGTTTGGGCTGCAACATACCCCAAAAGTGCTAATAAAAATAACTGCAATTGTTTAAAAATAAAATTAAAAAAATATTTCAATGTGTTGTATGGTTAGCTTACGAATTTCATTGTAAGTATATTTGATTCCTCAAGGTACTGTTCCTTATTGAATGAACAAGTCGATGTGTGTCCTAACCGTTGTCGGCATTAACTTTATATACAAAAATTTTTAAAATAAATTATATTTAAAATCAATACTGTTAGATACTTATCGTTAAAATTAACTTTCTAAATCTTGTCTTCAAAATATTGGCGAGACGAATTTAAAGGGATATCAAGTTTTAGAATGAGAATCATTTTTAAAAATCATATTTGTAAGGATGACATAATTTTGAATAATTAAAAATATATTTATGTTAAAGCAAGACAAAACGTCGCAACATTTTGATATTGATCTGTAAAACTTTACTATAAACCCAACCCCTCTGATTTGGATCCCTACTTTGAGGCGTAGATTTAACTAAAACCAAAACCTGAACCAATCTTAAAAATTTAAATTTAAATCCAAAAACAACGACATTTCCTGTTTATTTTTCTGTTGATATTAAAATAGATGAACTTTTCGTCTTTTAATTTTTGAACTTTTTACTTCAACTTAAATAATCATATACAAATTTAATTTTATTAATAAATTATTATTGCTTTTTCTTGATGCAGTATAAAATTAGTGAAGACTCCGCAGATGACCTTTAAATTGTTTGCAAGCGGCAGGTTGTTTTAGTTTTATTCTAAAAACGATGTTTTAATGATGTAGACCATGAGCATGTGCTTATGCTGTTTTTGCTAATAAAATTTTATAGCATACAAGTTTGTAAAATGTTTTGACTAGTGACTTTCAGCCTTCAGCTAAGAGATAAAAAGTTGCTCGCAGTACCAGCACAATTTTTGGAATAGATGCCCGCCTCTTCTTGGCTTTCGGCTGTGATAAATAAATAAAATTTCATATGAACGTCGAGTAAAGACTTTGCCATGCAAGAGCTTAACTAAGAAACCTTGAAAGCTTAACTAGCTTTTTTTGTTTTATCTCCATTAATTGTTTGCATAGGGCTGCCTAAAATGTTCTATTATTATAAATCTCCCATATCAATGAAGCTGTTAAATTGGCTTTATGATAAGACTCGTAATTTTATCAAACTTAAAAACTACAATAGCAGTGCTACGTTTGGCATCACGGCCTTAAATAGAAAGGATTCGACAAACAATACAATAATATTTAGCATAATAGCATATTTATGGACTCTAGAGTTAGATGTTATAAATGTACATCGTAAACTTTTGAAAAGTATTATAATCGTCCTGTTTTAATGGATTTTTGATCTTCATTAATTCGTTTTCAGTTCTCAATGCTACACAATCATTATTCATCTTGATTCCTAGATTGAGGTTTCTATCTAAAATAATTACCCCTCTATCCGTAACAGGGTATCGAGTTAAATGATCGGCCACTAAGTTCGATTTACATTTTTTATGGTTAAATAGAATTCAGATTAACTAACAAACCATCGTTCATTATTCATTATTATTATTATCTTTAAATAAATTTCGTAACTCTTCGTTTTTTATTATTACAGAAAAGACCGAAAGAAAATTTGTTTATAACGGCTATTTAACAACTCAAATGGAATTTTTTCCGGTAACTCGCTTTTGAAGGAGTTATGTAGATTTTATTTTTTTATTAAAAAAAAAGATTCTTAAATACTGTAAATTCTAAATAATAGAGTATGTAGGTTTTGAAGGGTAGCTAAATTTGGCCTCGTGAATTTAATAATTAATAATTTTGAAACACCATTTTCTTTTAATATGTTTATATTGTATCATGAATGTGTTAAATTAGCTGTGGCCATTTGTATTTGTAGTTTTTATTCAAGTTAAAATTTATTAAATTATTTTACTAAAATTTAAGGAGTTGTTTTGTTATTTGCAAGTTAAAACACAATAAACTTTCAAAAACCAATTTTTTTGTTCTCGGTGAAACGGTATTATTAACACTTCTTTTTTTTTAACGGCATTCATGCTCCATGTAGGAGCGTTGCCAGGCTAATCAGCTTTGAATATTCACCACGGTCATTCGCAACAGCGACATAATTACCATGGCAGGCGATTTTTTAAAGGACGTTTAATACGCCAGTCTCGCATGGTAGTCGTGGTCTACCTCGCGGTTGCCCACTCCCTGGGGTACTAACGTACATTTTTCTAATCATTCCAGACTGTGAATCTGCTCGTAGAACATGCCCAAACCAAGCCATCCTATTATAACGGATACAATCTATTATATCAGGACCATCAAGAATGTCTCTGATCTCAACACTTGTTATTATTGATACGAATATCTTTTTTGCTTGTTTTTTCGGTTGTGAAAATTGTTCTCCAGCAGTCGTTCTTAACCTTTTAACCCACCGGCACCCCAAAAATTTTGTAACAATGTTCCAGCACCCACCAACCCTCCTAATCTCAGCCCTTGTAAACCTTTGTTTGTTTTCGAAAAATTGTTTCAGTTTTCCAATATTTCACAATCAGTATATATATCATCATCATAGCGAAAACTCAATTTTTTAAAATGTTAATATAACAATGTAAACTACAGTACATATTTATATTTTTTCTACAACATCGTTTCAAAGTAATTAAAATTAACTAAAACTAGAATTTCTTATTGTTTTTCTATTTAAATTAATTTTACGCACTTATTTAAACAAATTTAATGCATTACAAAATTTTTTTTAATAACATTGTTGAAACTATTTTCATTTACTGGGTTCATTTAAATTTGTAAAATTACAACTTTGCACCCCCAGATGTTCTAGCTCGTACCGCTAAGGGGTGTGAGTATCCCCGGCTAAGAACCAATGTTGTAAAGTATTGTAATTTCTTTAATTCTGTATTTTATTCTTTATTTCTTTAATTCTGCAAAAGGAATTCCTTATATACAATTTCTGCTAAATTTCTCAAATGTTCTAGTCTTGTTAAATCCAAAATGTCTATACAAAGAAAACTGGAGAAATTTATACAATAATTTTGCTTTGACCCTTTTTCTTGGAAATTGTTCACGCCTGAAGATGTTTCGAAATGTTTTCTTTAAAATAGAAAATCGAAAAAAATATTAAATTACATGTCCAAGGATTCGAGCCGGCACTGACGAGGTAGGTTCGAATCCCAACCGAAACACAAAAAATGTGAAGTGGTTTTTTTCTGAGAAACTTCAAACCATACCTTAGAATTGAAAAAATTCCAATTACTTCTTTACTTACTTGAGTTTAATTGATCTCAAAAATACAAAATAAATTTAAATTCCCTTAAAGTAGTCTAATGTTAATACATATAGGACTACAAATTGACCAAGTGTCAGCCATTGATTTCACATTGATTGAAAACAATCAATAATGACTATACAATCGTGACTTAGGATGTTAATTAGAATAGAAATGTTCCCCATTCTATGAATCACACAAAGTATTGTCTAGAAATTTAATGCAAAAAATCCCATAGAATGTAAAAACATTTCCATAATATGGAGTCTAATGACAGTGGAATAATTCAGCTTAAGTAAAATAAATAAGTGATGAAGAAGTTTCAACTTTGAAATGGTCAATGCCTCAACAGCGTAATCGATAGCGTGTCTGCCCAAGGATTCGAGCGGGCACTGACGAGGTAAGTTCGAATCCCAACTGAAACACGCAAAATGTGAAGTGGAATTTTTTTTCGAGAAACTTCAAACCATACCTTTGAATTGAAAAAAAAAATTCCAATTACTTCTTTACTTATTTGAGTTTAATTGATCTCAAAAATCCAAAATTAAATTACATTTTTTTTAAATAAAAAGTGTTGTGTTATAGGGTTTAAAATATGTGTCAAAACAACACATAAATACCTTTTAAGACGTAAAACCCAAAACAACTTACGCCCTAAGGTATTGATTAACGCTATTTTTAAGCCTCTGCGGATAAAAACCACCTGAGACTATGGATTCTGGCAAACTATTCCATTTGTATGCAGTTCGGACAAAGAAGCCTTTCTGCGATCTGCCAGTATGACAGTGCGGGATCTCAACCATTTGACTGGTTGCGCTAGCCAATTGCCGAGTGAGACGGGGTAAGAATAAGTTGGAGGCATGATGCTGCTGATTTCATCTGAGGTCTGTTGTGTTGTGTCGTATCTCTGTATATTTTAGATGAAATTAAAAAACTAGAAAACTTTAAAACTTATTTATTAAACTTTAAAACTTATTAATTTAGAAAAATGGATAATGGCTAATAGAGATAAGTTCTGTTGTTACAATTGTAAATTAAAAGTACATTTAAAACTGCAAAGGCATATTTTTTGTGAAGGTGATTGTAAGATAGTGTGGCATGTGCCAAAGTGTAGTACAATTAATGTCAAAGAGCTTAAAAATATTATAGAAGACGAACAAAATCATGGTTTTGTGATTCATGTCAACATCAAAGACAACAAAGATGCATTATAATGAATGCATCAAATACCAATGTGGATGAATCATTATTATTAGCACCATCTGCATTGTCTTTAAGTTCTAAAATAATAAATGATAGTGAAATTACACTCACTAAGATTTATAAAAACTTAGAAGAACTTGTTGTCGAATATAAAAAGATAAAACAGATAAAACGCTCAGTAGATGATGTAAAAAAAATGATTGAGGACTATAGGTCAATCAAGGATAGTCTATAGATATTCTATAGACAGTAGGATAATACTGCACAAAATTTGTTGGGTAAAAGTTTAATCATCAATGGTATATCTATAGTTAAAAATGAATCCACAGAAATTTACGTTAAAAAAATTACTGAACTAATGAATATAAATAAAGGGTGTCTCAGTAAGAGTACACTTTTCCTTTTTAAAATAAAAAAAAAGTATTTTATGAGAGAGTTGTGATATTTTTATTGGATTATAAAGAATACATGTTCCGATTAAGTATGGAATAAAATGTTCAGCAAATGACCGCCATGGCTCTGATGACAAGCCACTACTCTTTTCATGAAATTTTCCCATGACTTTTACACAAAGATGTGGCTTATCTCTCCAATGACGCGTTGGATCTCTGATTTGAGCTTAGAAATTGTTTCTGGTTTATTCGCATAAGCCCGAGGTTTCACAAGACCCCAAGGAAAAAAATCGCACGATCTTGGTGGCCAGTTAATATCAAAATTTCGTGTTCTGAAAATCGTTGCAGCAATAAGTCGATTGTTTCATACGTGGTGTGGCAGGTGGCACTGTCCTGCTGAAACCACATGTTGTCCAGATCCATGCCATCCAATTGAGGCCACAAGAACTCCGTTATCATATTCCTGTAACGAATGCCGTTCACAGCCACTTTTGTAAATGTCATTTTTGTAATGAGTTTTCACAATTATAACGCGTTGTTCTTTCGAAGAGCGCTACATTTTTAATAATCGTAATAAACATAGGTGACAGTTGTCAAATTTCAGAGTTGCAACTTGCACGAAAAAAAATGATTCTTAATTTAAAAAGGGCACTCTTACTGAGACACCCTTTATAATGAATACTGATATAAAATCAACAAAGCAAATAACATAGTTAACACTTTTTGCCGTAGGCTCTTGGCGTAATTCATTGAATCACATATTTGTTTATTTGTTTAGCACTTGTTTTATACGCACGTTAATATAAATTTTAAAAAAATAAAATAATTAATTTTATTTCTATGATCACTCTATATATTTCGTCTTTTTAGGACATCCTCAGGAGTAATGTCGTTTAGTTTAATAGACCGGTATTTATATACAAGAAAATTCTACTAATACTAACAATCTCAAAATTTTTGTGACTCTATACATAACAAATTTCTAAAATAATTACATTTAACTTAAAAGACAAAGAGGGAACATACAATAAAACTTAACAATAATAAAAATGTATACAATTACAAAAAAAAATAAAGATAAACCAAATTAAAATATCAAAATTTATGAATGATGAAGTAGATGGGAGTAAACGGCAATCCTCTATGTCAGCAGAATCTGAAAATAAAAACAAAGGAAAAGAGAAGTATCCGAAAAAACAATAAAGTAATTAATTGGAGTAAAGGACTAAATAGTTTACCTAACCAGTTTTAAACATTGCTGATGAAATAAATGAAAGAAAGAACCTAATAAAACAGAGCCAGATCGGTTAAAGGAGAATATTTGATTTCAGCTTGTTCGTTTAAATATTCTCATTGAAAAATAAAGACTTACGTATTTCATAAGATTCTAGAATATCTAACTTTCTACCTTTTGGTTGAGTGTGTAGAATAGAAAGATTATCAAAAGAAACAATATGGTTTGAACTTATGATATGGTTGGCTAAAGCGGATTCCTGATTACCCTTCCTACTACACGCGAAATGCTCATTTGCTCTAATTTCAAAGCTACGTCCAGTCTGGCCTATGTATTTGTAATTACAGTCATTACATTTAATTTGGTATACACCGGATTTCCGTAAAGGATCTATTTTGGCTATATTATTAAAAAGAAGTTTTTTTAAAGTTATTTTAGTCGAGATAGCAAATTTGGTTTTAGAATATCGGGATGCGAAATTGCCTAATTTTGAACTAATTGGACTAATATAACCTAGTCGACGCCATTTATTTTCAGAACTTTTGGAACTGGATAAATATTACGTAAGAGTTTTTGTTTTCGTTTACGTTTTAATAATCGCAAGACTAATCTATCTTCGTAGCCATTGTTACGCGCGATATTTAAAATAGTGTTCAGCTCTTTTTTATAATTCGTTTCTGACAGGGGATATTTAACAACCTCTCAAAAAATTAATGAAAGGCAGAGAATTTAGAATTTTTAGGGTAATTTGAATTGGCAACTAGAGATTTAAAACGAAAACAAATAGTTAAGAATGTATGGACTTAAAGTGGAGAAATTTTAATACGTCGAGATAAAGGGAGTTTGGTTGTTAGAATAATAAATAAAGAACAGCTTAAAGAGTTTACAAATGAAACCAATTAACGACGTCATTTGTCCTCTTAGTCATCCCAACTGCTTCACACAAATTATTGATGATATACATAAAGTTACTTTCACTGATTCAAAATCCTTAAAATATTGTATTTAAATGCCCGTAGCATTAAAAATAAAATTGAAGATTTGGCATACATAATAGAATCTGAAAAACAGGACATCCACGTAATATCAATAACAAAGCACTGGTTAAGTGAAGCTGATTTAAATACCATACTTTTCATTTTAAAAATTATCAAACCATTTGTTCTTGTCGCGGGATGACAAAACATTTCGTAAATGTTTGTCTTTCTGCGCTGGAAAAATTGATTTATTTCTAACAGTAAAAATCGTTTCCCAATTAAAACAATAATGACTCAGCTTTGTTTTAATTTTTTTTAAAATTTTTGCGAAAAAAAATAATAACTCAAAAAAAAAAAATTTTTTTTATATTTCTATGGGATATATTTATGGTAGTTGTTGTTGTAATTGAATGGCATGCATTAGGTTTAATGCTAATTACATTAAAACCTCTGGGGTTAGAAAGCTGAAAATCTCTGAGGTTATAGTTGAAAAGTTTATCTAAAAGGAAGTATGAGTTTAAACAACATAAACTCAAAAATAAGGAAGGCATGGCCGTTTGCGTTTGTTTTTGTTCTTTTCGTGTGCATAAATTTTCAAAAGTGAGATTGGCCATTTTCAGTCAAATTAAGGACAACAAAGTTTATTAAGTTTTTAAGACAGCTGATTTTTCAGGAACTTGGAACGCCAAGGTTGTCATTTGGAAAAAATGATAGAAATATGTTCAAATATTCAATGTTGATAAATTTTATTAAAATATTATGATTCAAACGAAAGTTATAACACCCTAAATTATTCGACTTTTTTGGCTCTAGCCACTTAACCTGTTTCTTATCATTTCAGATAAATTTGGATCTATTTCCAGTTGTCTTAAATAAAATTGTATTTGTTTTAAATAAATAGTAAATATTTTTTTTTGATTACATTAATTTCCTTTAAAAATTTTTTTAAAAACAAAAATCTAATATAAGCCTAATACTTTAACTTTTACTATATGTGTTATTATGGTTTTCCATATTATTCACTGTTTGTGTGCTTTTTTATTTTTTTTTTAAATATTGCATTTTAACTTTTAGATTTAAAATATTAATTATTAAAAATTTTTAAAAAAAGAAAAAACCATTACTTTATCTATTATTAAAGTCTTATTCAATTCAAATTTTTATTATAGATTTTTTTAATTTACAATTACTAATAAATAATGTTAAGTATTGCAAAAATTTTAATATTAGGCATAATTTTTCAAATAATTCATTGTCAGAAATTAGAAATAAAAAATTTAAATGAAGACCCTATTTTAATAATTAAAATTAATAAATTTATATTAAATAAAATAGATAATAAAAACGATAAATTTGATTTATTATAATACTAGCTGGACCCGGCCACGCGTTACAGTGGCTTAGTTTGGTTGAATATAAGAAATAAAACAAAACACTCACCTTTCTAATATGTTTTATTTCATAATACTTGAGGGTATACAATGTTTTTTGTTGATCCATTGACTGTGTGGATATAGAGATTGCCTGGTTTGCCAACTCTAGAACACGCAACATATAATTGTCCATGTGAGAAACAATCGTTATCTAGATCTAAACCAGATACTTCCAATGTATGGCCCTGAGCTTTGTTGATGGTGATTGCAAATGCCAATCGAATTGGGAATTGCAATCTTTTAAATTGAAATGGCATATCCGTTGGTATCATGGGTATGCGAGGAATGAGGATATCTTCGCTTTTGAAAGGTCCATTCAAGATTGTTGCTTCTACTAAGTTGCTCAATAAGTGAGTTGCGTGCCATTGCAAAGTTTTGGCTGATTGATATTACGCAACATGATGATTGGCACGCCGATTTTTAATTGTAGTACATGTGGTGGCATCCCTGGTAGATCAAGTGAATTCAAAAATTCAGTTGGATAGCTAACTGCTTCATCTGCTTCCATGACAGTGTCTACGGACTTGTATGTGACTTCCTCGCTTTGAATATTAGACAAAATTAAATTGTTAAGTTCATTGACGTCTTTGTTTTTGGCCGCAAGAATGATTCGTTCACTCAGCCAATCGTGTTTCTTATGATTAATTTGAATATCAGGAAATACTTTTTCAATTAATTCCTCTTTTGACGACACTAAATTGCAGAAGTTATGAGGTAATAAAATTCGTCCTGTTGTCAAATCAACCGGCACCTTTCCGCCACCTATTCTCAGCAATTGATATGAGAATATCTCAGCTGATTTATGTTTTTGGAGGAAAACATGCATGTTTGTAGATAACTTTAACCTTTTCACGTATCGCCACAAAGTAGAATATTTCAAGCAAGCATTTATTTCATCCGCTGGTGTTGATCGGGGAACTTCAGCTAATGTTTGTCTAAAATCTCCTGCAAGCAATATTAATGCATTCCCAAATGGTCTGGTATTTCCACGCAAATCTTGCAATGATCGATCAAGCGCTTCAAGTGATTTTTTGTGCGCCATTGTGCATTCATCCCAAATGATTAGTTTACATTTCTGTAATACTTTTCCCATTCCCGATCCTTTGGAAATGTTGCATGTGGGCGTTTCAATGAATTGCATGTTTAATGGCAATTTCAAAGCGGAATGAGCAGTTCTTCTATCTGGTAGCAATGTCGCAGCTATACCGGACGACGCAACAGCTAAAGCTATGCTATTTTACGATCGAATTACTGCTAGAATCGTTTAAGAATCGTTTTAGAAACGTTCTGCCAGTTCCTCCTGGCGCATCCAAGAAAAAGATTCCTCCAACCCCGTTATCAACATTTTGCATTAGTTGATCGTTAATTGTTTTTTGTTCAAACGTTAGCTTCGGAATATTTGATTGCACATACGACAATTACTTCTGTAATCCTTTTATTTATTTATGATGGATGATAGCATGCAAATTCGTATTGATGTTATCAGCATTCAATGGTACTGCCACACTCGAATCACTTAAATTTAATGTTTTTAAGTACTCAAAAATACAGCTAAGCTTACCATCTGATTCATTGGCACTTTCATAAAAATCAATAAGCGCAAGTTGTTAGTTAGTTATTCATGCACAGTACTGTTTTATATATTTATATTTCCTTCAAAATGGTAAGTTTTCTGTAGCCAAATGCTTTAATTTATAACAATCACAAATAATATGCAGATCAGCTATTTCATTTATAATAGTAAGAACAGATAATTAGTAACAGAAGTTATTTTAAAAAAACAGATGTTTAAAGGTGGATTGAATCCAAAATTGCTTAAACAATGGTTCAACACCTGATCGTGCGATATAGTAAAAGTAAAGATATTCACATATATTATAGAGCAATATAAATTAATTGATATTGTTACCAACCTTGCGACACAAATTTTAATAATCAGTTACTTTGATATAAGTAAAGGTGCGATTCACGTGCGAAATCACGATTTTATATTTTCCTGATCCGTTTATTGGGAGAAATATGTAGCAAAAAGATCTATTTTGTTCAGTGTAAAATATTGTATTACAGATTGCTTCAAGGAGAATGTTTTTATAGTAAATGAGAACTGAGGACATTTTTGCTCCTACCGAGGAAAGTCCTACCGAAAAGAGAACACGTTGCAACCTTATTGGTTTACAAATTAGATAAAATAATCTTTGGGCCTATCACTATACGAAACTAATCGATTAAATTGAGCATGAAGTTAAAATCGACCATAAAGTTGAGTGATTTGAGAATAAAGCAGGTGAGACACTTGTAATTGTTGACAGCCTACGTTATAAAACATATACATATGTATAACGAAAAAAAAAATAAAAAAAAAAAAACTATGTATAAACCTTCCTGTATTTGAATGCAACGTTGTGTCCAAATTTCAAAAGATCTGATCAAGTACTTTCGGAGATTACCTATTTTGAACAAAACGAACATTTACATTTTTATTTATATAGATGAGAACAGAGGACATTTTTACTCCAACCGAATACAGTTCTACCGAAAGGAGAACACGTTGCAACCTTATTGGTTTACAAATTAGATAAAATAATCTTTGGGCCTATCACTATACGAAACGAATCGATTAAATTGAGCATGAAGTTAAAATCGACCATAAAGTTGAGCGATTTGAGAATAAAGCAGGTGAGACACTTGTAATTGTTGACAGTGAATATTTAGAAAATCAGATACTAAATTCAATAGTTTAAGTGAATATTTAGATACTTAATTACACAAAACTATAAGTACTGTAAAAGGAACTAAATTAATTAAGGTGTTTAAAGGAAAAATAAATATTTTATTATAATCGAAATCAGAAAATCTGGTACCAAGTTCAATAGTTTAAGTGAACATTTAGATAGTTAATTACTTTGGACTGATTAGAGAATGATTGTAATAACCTAGTTATAATAAAAATAGAAACGCAAATATTTCTTTTAACGTATGGGATACATTTGGAAGGTGGTGGGATAGTGAGTAGACAACGCCGATAGGACCAACAGCTGCATTAGGCTAAGAGTAAGTAATAATGTTTAGTACTTCTTATAGTCAAATTTTTTCTCAATATATAAAACTAAATCTATAAAATGAATAATAACATTAAGATCATGTCGTAATAAACTACTAATAGTGAGTGTGTGTGTGTGTGTGTGTGTGTGTGTGTGTGTGTGTGTGTGTGTGTGTGTGTGTGTGTGTGTGTGTGTGTGTGTGTGTGTGTGTGTGTGTGTGTGTGTGTGTGTGTGTGTGTGTGTGTGTGTGTGTGTGTGTGTGTGTGTGTGTGTGTGTGTGTGTGTGTGTGTGTGTGTGTGTGTGTGTGTGTGTGTGTGTGTGTGTGTGTGTGTGTGTGTGTGTGTGTGTGTGTGTGTGTGTGTGTGTGTGTGTGTGTGTGTGTGTGTGTGTGTGTGTGTGTGTGTGTGTGTGTGTGTGTGTGTGTGTGTGTGTGTGTGTGTGTGTGTGTGTGTGTGTGTGTGTGTGTGTGTGTGTGTGTGTGTGTGTGTGTGTGTGTGTGTGTGTGTGTGTGTGTGTGTGTGTGTGTGTATATGTGTGAATTGAGTTAGCGAGGGCCGGGCAGTTCCAAAGATGACAAGGGTCTTCAACCCTCTACCGGCACCTTTTCTTATAAGTTTCAAAGTAATAGCTCCCGCTATCCCAGCTATTACAAATTGGCGCGAAACAAAACCTTATTTTTATTTATAAAAAATAAAACAGAATGGACCCTTGGAGGATCTTTTAATATAGTTTAGTAATTATGAAGTGAATTTTTTTCGATTAAATTAACTGTTTCATACACGCGCAGGAGTGGATGAGTTGGCCTTCGACTGACCATTCAACGAGTCTTACGAGCTCGCGCACTCCAGTTAGGTGATGGAATTGACTAAGGGATGGTTTGACACCGTCAGCAATGACTAGCTGAGAAAATATGACACAATGGTCGAGCAGATCATTGTGTTAGCCTACTAGTTAAAGCTGAATAGTGTACAATTCAACACTTAGATCAATTACTATCATATACGTTCATAATTTGAGCCCCGTTTTCTGATTAATTTATTGTTTTAGAACGTATTCGTTTAATGTGTTTGGTGGGAGTGAACGACTCAAGGTATGGTACTGACTGATCATAAGAGGGCAAAGGTTAAATTTGCATCTTTGAAAGTCTAGTGAGTTCTTGTGGCTCTGAGACTGGTTAACTCTTACAAACGATCATTTCCTCTCTTAGCTCTCAATGCAGGTTCCAGGTTGTGATGGAAAAGCTGAAGTTACATCAGCTTAGAAAATACAGCGTGCAAGCTGGTCATCTACCAACTTGCTCTGGCTAGTTGTTGTGATTTTTCCGGATTCGTCATAAAACCTGAACACCCACTAACTTCCCAACCGTAGAGTAGTATACTTTTGATAGTTTAAATTTTTGTTCTTAGTTTTTTCTAAATTTATTTTAGCATCATTTTTGGAAGAGTACTGCCTAGCGCATGACTCAGACACACACACAACACTCACACGTATATTTTATAAATAAATAAAATAAATAAATAGTAATAATAATTATACAGTTTACTTACAGTTTAAATAAATAAATAACTAAACATTGAGGAATTTTAAATCAACAGTTTGCTTATAATTTTAATGAATAATTAAATAATTATGCGTATAATTTTAATAAATAAACCGACTAGAAATAATGTTGGCAAATAATTTGAATAAATAATCAAATTGCCTATAAATAATTTTTGATTAAAATTTTAATAAATATAATTAATGGGCCTAAAAATAAGTTTTGCGTAAAATTTTAATAAATAAATAAATTGCCTATAAATAATTTTAGCTTATAATTTTAATAAATAAACTTTTGCGTCTTATTTTAATAAATAGATAAACTACCTAGAAATATTTTTGGCAAATAATTTTAATAAATAATTAAATGGCCCATAAATAATTTTTGCTTGTAATTTAATAATTAATTGAAGGCCTATAAAGAAGATCTGAATTGTTAGATTGTTAACAATTACATACAACATAGAACATTTTGTTGCTCACTACTGACTCGAAGATTAGTATACAGTTTTTCGAATTCCCTGTGTACATACAGTACGAATTTGCTATTCCCTTGAAAGGGAACCACGTAATTTCCTTTACGGATAGTAGATTGGTAGATAGAGAGATAGTGATTAAGCAATTATACCTTCCCATTCAACCCTTTTGATGATCAAGTGTTAATTTTTTTTTGGTTTATATTAAGTTTAATTAACCTAAAATTGAATCAGATAAGGGATAATACTTTTTTCTTGGGAATTCAGTTTAAATTTTACGCATCTCAATACTTCAAAAGTGACATTGCAAAATACCGAGAGAATCAGAAATGAATATTTATGAAAATATTTACAACAATAAATGTTTCCTCTGCACTGAAAAACTGAATTCAGACAAGTTGTTGGTAGAAGCGCCCTGCACCCATGTTTTCCATGACAGTTTTTTTTTTTTTTTTAATAAAATGTGTTGTGTAATAGGGTTTAGAATATGTGTCACAACAACACATAAATACCTTTTAAGACCTAGGTCTAGACCTGGGTCCCACAACAACTGGCGTTCTGAGGTGTAGATTAACGCTTTTTTTAAACATCTGTGGGTTGAAGCCACCTGAGACTAAGTGTTCCGGCAAACTATTCCATTTGTACGCAGTTCGGACAAAGAAGTCTCTCTGCGATCTGCCAGTATGACGTTGCATTACAAAGTGGCTAGAAGAGGAGCCACATTGCCCCATTTGTAAAAGAAGCTGTCAACAGTCTGATGTGCATCTCTTGCCGGAGGATCGACGTCCCTTTTCCCCGATTTCACAAACAAGAAAGAATAAGGCACAGCCACAAACACCTGTGGTCAATCGGCAACCAGAGTCTCTCGGTGCTATACCTAAGACGTGGATTCGACCGAATACTAGGGCTGAAGAAAAAAGGCGACAAGCTGAACGTGCAGGTGTAAAAGCAACAGAAATTGTCGCTAGTTCGCCAAAAGATAATCATGGAAGACAAGACCAGCCAGCAGATAAGTCAGCAACGATGATCGATTTTTCCGTGATCCAACAGGCCATGGAAGTAAGCATTCGAAAAAGTGTAGAACAGATGCAGAGAGCCTTTGACGAAAAATTTGCGAATCAGTTACTCTTTTCGGAGGGGGTGAAAACAGCTAGTCACCCGCAAAATCCCTCCACATTGTCTATGCATGCACCTAGGGGAAACCAAGGACCTCTTCAAAATTCCAGGAACCTAGGTAATATAAACCCATCGTACGTAGCGAATCCTGCAGCTTATCGTCATCATTCCTTAAACGAGAAACACTCCACCATCATTCGTAGCTGGAATGTCTCTTTCAGTGGAAGACCAACGGAAATGGAGGTGGGAGAATTTATATATCGAGTGAGCACTTTAAATAACATCGCTTTCCCAGGTAGTTATGATGCGGTTGTGGCTCATGCTCACTTATTATTCACAGAAAGAGCTTCAGAATGGTATTGAAGATTTCATCACCGTACTCCACGTTTTAATTGGCCCGAACTGTGTATGGCTCTACGTACTGAGTTTGGTGATCGTAGCACCGATGAAGAAATAAAAGACAGAATGCGATCCCGTAAACAACGTCAAAATGAGAACTTTGACTCTATGTTTAATGACATTTTGAGACAAAGTGATCGACTCAGTGTTCCAATAGCTGATAGAGAATTATTGAATTTACTGTTGAACAATCTTCGCAGTGAAATATGGAAAGAATTGTGCTACGTTGAGGTATTTACAGTTGAACATCTTCGCGACCTCTGCCGTAAACGGGAAAAACTTCTAGCTATTCTACCGCTGCCACCTCGTAACTTTCCTCATCGCTTTCCTCTACACAGACAGTATCCGAAATTGCTCCATCTACATCATATCATTATCCTGCGACTGAGGATACGCTTTCTTCATTACCTGCTACTATTCCTGAGTCCGACACCTTACCACAGATTTCGGATGACCAGGTCCTTTCTGATGTCTCGGCTATTCATAATTCCAACGGTCATAGTGAGCCAAACAGAACTTTAATTTGCTGGAACTGCAAGCTAGAAGGGCACCGGTTTCAGGATTGTCTACAACCACCCCGACTTTTCTGTTGGAGTTGTGGCAACGAGGGGGTTTACAAATAAAATTGCACTAGATGCTATTTAAACAAGACCGGGAGCGTGCAGAACAACCAGTCACGCTCCCAAAAGCCAACCCAATTTTAAAGTCAAACACCTCACTTCACTCAACTCCACCTGTAAGAATGCGTTGCCCAGAGGAGTTGGGAAGCAAAACTATTTTGAAGCGAGATTCATCAGCTTGTACTAAATCGTCTATACCTCATCACTCATTTAAATCACTTGAGCAAAGACTCAAAGAATATATGGCACTAAGAACCAGTCTTGGAATTAATGCATGTACAACATCTCGTAATTATACTCGTTCAGCCTTGCGTATTAGAAATTTCTGGAAGAAACGACGATCCTTTCGGTCATCGATTATATCCTCAATCACATCAGTGAAAGATGATGTCCGCGCTTATGCTGAGGTTCAACTTTTAGGCAACACAAGAGTCGGATTACTAGATAGTGGAGCGTCACTTAGTGTAGTGGGAGGCACTTTCGCATTAGAGCTTCTCCGTACCCCAACACTATTTACACGTTCATCGGTAAAAGTTAGAACAGCGGATGGCGCTAGCGAGAAAGTGGTAGGACATCTGAACACTGAGATAAGGTTCCAAGGTCGGGCAAAGTCTCTAGATCTCGTAATTATACCATCTCTTACACAAAACCTCTATCTAGGTATTGACTTCTTTCGGTTGTTCAACCTGTTTCCACCGTTAACAAATCAGATCCCGAAAAAAAACGAAACCTCGGTAATATGTACGTTGACAGCTGACGAGGAAGGGAAACTGCAAGATGTCATTCAGCTGATTCCGTCTTTTGCGAAAATGGGATTGGGCAGGACGCATGTATTGACTCATGTCATTGATGTTGGCGATGCAAGCCCTATCAAACAACGCCACTATCCAATATCTCCTGCAGTAGAGAAGTTAATGGGGGAGGAGCTGGACCGCATGTTAGCTCAGAGTATCATTGAGGAATCTGATAGTGACTGGAGCTCGCCAGTGGTCTTAGTTCAAAAGCCAGGAAAGCTTCGTCTATGCTTAGATTCGCGTAAGGTGAACAGTGTAACGAAAAAAAATGCATACCCCTTACCACAGATCGAAGGAATACTAAGCCGACTCCCGCAAGCTAATTACATTTCTAGTTTAGACTTAAAGGACGCCTTTTGGCAGATTCCCCTGGATGAGGATTCAAAAGAAAAAACAGCGTTCACAGTCCCAGGCCGTCCTCTTTATCACTTTGTTCGTATGCCCTTTGGTTTGTGCAACTCACCACAGACGATGTCTAAACTGATGGATCGAGTAACACCATCAAGGTTGAAGACTCAGGTCTTCGTTTACCTAGACGATCTTTTAATTGTGACAGATACGTTTGAGTCACATCTTCATATATTAACTGAACTGGCAGGCTGTTTAAAGAAAGCTAATCTCACAATAAACATTGAGAAGAGCAAATTTCTGCAATCCGAGATCAAATATCTTGGGTATGTCATTAGTAGAGCAGAGATTAACAACGACCAGGAGAAAGTTGCAGCAATATCAGAGTTCCCAGTTCCTTCGTCAGTGCGCCAGGTTCGTCGATTTTTAGGGATGTCAGGATATTACCGACGGTTTATTTCCGACTACTCTTCGATTGTGACACCTATTACTGAGTTATTAAAGAAATCCCATGGTAAATTTAAATGGACTGTTGAAGCCGATGCAGCTTTTGTCAATATCAAGAAAGCTTTGACTTCAGCGCCAGTGCTGGCCAACCCAAACTTTTCAGAACCATTCATATTACAGTGTGATGCAAGTAACGATGGAATAGGCTGCGTGTTGACTCAATTAGGAAAAGATGGCAGTGAACATCCGATTGCATACATGTCTAAGAAATTAAACCCAGCCCAAAGGAACTACTCCACTAGCGAAAAGGAATGTCTGGCAGTAGTTCTAGGAATAAAAAAATTTTGAGCGTTCGTTGAAGGGCACCCATTTAAAGTAGTAACCGACCATTCTGGTTTAAAGTGGTTGATGAGTCAGAAGGATTTATCAGGACGACTGGCGCGCTGGAGTTTGAAACTTCAAGGGTACACCTTTGACATTGAGTACCGAAAAGGCAGTTTAAATATAGTTCCGGATGCATTGTCAAGAATAAACTCCGTAGACTTGATTGATACCGTGACCGATAACTTTTCCCAAGCAATTGATTTAGATTCACCAGCATTTCAGTCTACCAAATATCTAGAGTTAATTAAAATCGTCGAGGATGGGAAAGAAGTACTACCAGATTTACGAGTGGAAAAGGGTAGGGTTTATAAGAAAGTTGGATTCACTTCGTGTTTAGAAGGTGAGCCGTGGAAGCTATGGGTTCCCGAAGAACTAACCCACAACTTGATTGAAATAGCACACGCAGCACCAACGGCAGCCCCTGGCGGAGTAGCTAAAACCTTACATAAGCTACGTCGTTTTTATTTCTGGCCGAGAATGTTGTTCCAAGTACACTCGTTTGTATCCCAATGCAAGATATGTAAAGTAGTTAAAGCTCCCAACCAAATTTTGCGTGCACCCATGATAGCTCCTCTCAGAACCGAAAGGGTAATGCAATGATTATATATTGACTTACTGGGCCTGTACCCCAGGACAAAAAATTCTAATATTGGACTGTTGGTGGTACTAGACCATATTTCCAAATTCGTGTTCCTGTTCCCCCTTCGCAGTTTCACTTCTACTCCAATCTGCAATCTTCTGGAAAGTCAAGTATTTCATGTGTTTGGTTGTCCAGAGATTGTGGTTTCGGATAACGGAACGCAATTTAAATCCAAGTTATTCCAACAATTCCTAGCGAAGTATGGTATAAAACACACTCGCACTTCTTTATATTCACCCCAGGCAAATGCTTCCGAGAGAGTGAACAGGAGTGTGCGAATGGGATAAAAACTTGAGTGAAATTTCTTGTGCTTTGCGCAGCTCATATCACTCTACCATCGGCTGTTCCCCTTACTACGCTTTGTTTGGTCTCCCAATGATCACGCATAGTTCATACTACACTCTACTGAGGAAGTTGGATTGCCTGGAGGAGTCCATTGACTGTTTAGATCGCGCTGACACTCTGTCTAACATTCGAGCGCGATTAAAAGATCTAATAGCAAAAGCTTTTGTGACCAGTGCTGCGCGATACAACCTGCGGGCACGTAAAAATTTGTTCCTACCAGGTGAAACGGTTTTTCGACGAAACTTCATTCTGAATGATGCAGGCAGAAATGTTTCAGCTAAATTAGCACCGAAATTTGTAGAGGCCAAGGTACTCCAATTGGTCGGAAATTCAGCTCTAGAGCTCGAAGACATAGCATCCAAACGTGTGGGAATTTATCACACCAAAGATGTGAGGAAATAACTCATGTTAGGCTTCAGTTTTTATTCCAGGCCTAATAAATTCCGCCTCATTAGATCTGATCTAACTGCATCTTTCGTGTTATTACAGGTCATTACAGAGTTGCTGGTACAACGTCACAACAATTAATTAACAATTGATTTGATCGACCCTCGGCTAGACTATCTACCAATGATATACAATTTTAGCTTATTTCTTCCTTATCTAAATCTGATTTAAATGTCTTTTCTTCTAGTACGTTCCACTCAATGGGATTTCCTCTTTCAGATCAAAGCAGCTGTATGCTGTGGCTGTTTGTTCTGTGTTGTTAGGAATTGAAAATCCCCTTTATCCCTATTCCGTGTTACCCTATGGTAACAAGCTTTCTCACACCATTGTCACTTGCATTTCTTAAATCCAGTCCAACACCTTCGTGGTCTTATTTCTTTTATTATTTCAAAATTTTTCTCATGATATATGAAGTTTTCATGGACAATTACCTCAACGGTGATATTTATATAATAAAATAACCTTCGTTGTTCCTATTCCAGTCTGCAAGTGACGGAAATGGTTTTCTATTTCTATAGAAAATTATAAAATTCGTATAAATTTTTTTTCCCATCAAAAATTGCAAGTATTGCAATTTTTTTTATTTTTTCCTCAAAACTCAGAAAATCGAAAAAATTAGAGAAGGAAGACGGTAGTAGACTACGAACGAAAGTGGTCAAGTTATTTTTATGGGTTAAGAAAAATTGTTAAAAAGAATAAATATTTTATTATAATCGAAATCAGAAAATCTGATACTAAGTTCAATAGTTTAAGTGAATAATCAGAAAATCTGAGACTAAGTTCAATAATTTAAGTGAATATTTAGAAAATCAGATACTAAATTCAATAGTTTAAGTGAATATTTAGATACTTAATTACACAAAACTATAAGTACTGTAAAAGGAACTAAATTAATTAAGGTGTTTAAAGAAAAAATAAATTTTTTATTATAATCGAAATCAGAAAATCTGGTACCAAGTTCAATAGTTTAAGTGAACATTTAGATAGTTAATTACTTTGGACTGATTAGAGAATGATTGTAATAACCTAGTTATAATTTGGGGTTATAAATAAAAATAAAAATAGAAACGCAAATATTTCTTTTAACGTATGGGATACATTTGGAAGGAGGTGGGATAGTGAGTAGACAACGCCGATAGGACCAACAGCTGCATTCTATAAAATGAATAATAACATTAAGATCATGTCGTAATAAACTACTAATAGTGAGTGTGTGTGTGTGAATTGAGTTAGCGAGGGCCGGGTAGTTCCGAAGATGACTAGGGTCTTCAACCCTCTACCGGCACCTTTTCTTATAAGTTTCAAAGTAATAGCTTCCGCTATCCCAGCTATTACAATATATATATATATATATATATATATATATATATATATATATATATATATATATATATATATATATATATATATATATATATATATATATTTTTTTTTTTTTCTTATATTTCTTTTAGTTACATAGGGTTTTGTATAAACCTATCTAATATGTGTCTTATACAAGTAAAATATAATAATGGTGTGTTCGTGACGGTCGCGGTTTTTTTAGTCAGAGTCTACTCTTTTATCACTCTTGTTCCCTTCCTGATCCGTTTTATTTAAGTTGTACACGCACACCTCTTATTTGTGCTGGGGTGGCAAGTGAACTACCTCAAACCTGTATGCTGAAGCTAGTACAGGGTTATCAACCTCGCTAGGTTCGCGGCCTGTCTCTACTGATCTATTGATGTTTACAATGGGCCCAGTTCTCCATTACAAGGTTGTTGAGCGCAAAATCTTTCTCCATTGTGTAGTTTATGTTGTCACTACTACATTCTTTTGGAAATGTGTTCTATAGAGGATCTATACAATTTTCTTGTTTCTTATATATGCAAAGTTCTCTTTGGTTGTATTTATGATTACACATTAAATCATCCCTGAAAGAATGTCAGTTACTAATTAGATTTTGGTGTTGTTCACTATGAGATTTGGTTGTCAAAGATTTTGTTGTCGATGGCAGTGAGATCTAAATTTGAGATCACTGTTCTTGAAAATGCTTTAAGTATTCAGAAATTTCTAATTGTGATGAGCTTTGGTATCGCAGGCTTTTAGATTATTATTGCAATTATAAATGGCTTTGATTACTATTTCTGATGGTATTTGGATCTCACCCAAGTAACATTTTGTATATATTATAGTCACAAACTATTGTTGTTTTATTTACGGAACACATACTGTACTCAAAATAGGTTGCGGTATTTATACTTCTACAAAATATTGTTTCTGATTGTACACAGTAAAGCTACAGTGTAGTAGTAAACTTATAGCTTCGAATGTAACGTTTCTGATTATGTACTATGTAACTGTATTATTACTTCTACAAAATGACTACATTGTGTAAAGTCTACGAGACCTTATAGCTACATTGTAAATATACTAAGCGTTGGCCTTGTAAATGTATTTTTACATTTACAGATTAATTACAAAACTTTATTTTATTGAGAACTTATAGCCTTACCGTATATTTACGGGACATTAACATTAGGAATGTATTTATACTGTCACATAATTTATACAGTTTTCTTAAGTCAAAATTTTTTGTTTAATAAAAGATGTCTGTTTCCATCGTGCGATGATAAAGAAATTTATAGCCAGCTTTCAGTGATAGACGACTCAATATATTGGGCATTAGTTAATCGAATCTGAAGTCTTAATTAATTTAAGAGTTACTTGTGATTTTAAAGTTTCGTGGATTTAATTTCTAACCAAAGGATCCCCGAAAATTATTGCAAACACTTCAAAATATAAATATTATTTTGACGGGTAGTGGAAAGCTTTGGTATTATGAGCTAATACGTTGGTTGATGTTTTCGAATTTGGATCACTTAATTAATATGAGGAAAAATTTCGTAAGATAATTACAAGATACATTTAAACTTATTATATTTAGATCTGGCCGAATCACAATGCCAGGATTACATTAACTAATTTATTGACATATGCAAATGTAAATAATTGTGTAGGTTCAAATGTACATAGTCTCCCACCCCCCGTTTATATAAAAAAAAATTTAGACATATACCAAAGTTAAGTGCATGAGGATTGCATGTACCAAATAAAAAATAAATGTCACTTTTGTTTATTTCACAAATGTTAAAAGTTGTAAAAGGATTTATACAAAGCTTTTACAAAACATATACAAGTAAATATTTGTAAAAGGAAGGTGTAAATGTAAATGCACAACAACGAGGCTAATACTAAACGTTTACATAATTTATACATGTAAACTCTTTGAATTGGAAGTTGTAATTGTATGATTATGTTTACAGATCAAACACATAGCGTTTACATTACGTTAACATGTTAACATTTTAAATATGGAAGTGTAAATGTAAATAAAATGTAAATGTATATATTCTGTGCACTCTCTGTATATCTACATAGGGCTAACTTGTATTTAAAAGCTTACAATTGAAAACTCAGCCATTTTTATGCAAAATTAATATTTGACTGTATTTAAAAAAAATAACAAAATACATGTAATGAAACTTTATAACAGCTTATGTTATAACTTATAAGTATTTTAGAAAAACTTAAATTTATGAAAATAATAAAACAAATTTTATATAATTTTATCTCTCTAAAATAAAATTTTTTAAAATTATATTTAATAATTTATTATTTTTATGGCGCATTATTAATTTCAAAGTATTTCCAAAATTTAATCGAAGTTTTATTATTCGTTTGTAAATTTTGACATCCAACTATACAAAATTAGTTATGCCAAAATATAAAATTTGCATAACATAAAATATATTATTGTATTTGTGTATTTATTTATATTTTTTGTTTACAAAAAATCATCTAAAACTTCGTATTAAAGTATGAGATTGTAACTTTTTTGTAAGTGATCCGTAGTGATAAAAATCGCATACATTTTGCTTTCTGTAACACTACGTACGTGTTTGTAACCATACACAATTCTTACGCAAATTGATATCCGTAAACGTTCAGTAAAAGCCAAAATTATTCCCCAAAATGTATACGAAACACTTACTGAACGTTTACGGTACAGTTACAACTGTAACTATACGATTACAGAGTAAATGTACTGTAATAAATTTGTAATCAAAATTTGTTACTTGGGGCATAAACATTTGATATTAATTTGCACAGCATTTAAATTTTTGCAAATAAATTTTGTTAGTTTAAATACTTTCAGTTGATACTCCTATATTGGGTCAACGTTGACTATTTTACTTTTATGCTTTGAACTTTTTTGTTTTGTTTTTTTTTTTTTTTTAATAAAATGTGATGTGTAGTAGGCATTACAATATGTGTCACACATAACAACACATAAAAACCTTTTAAGACCAAGGTCCCACAACAACATGCGTTCTAAGGATGTTAATGGACGCAAATCTGTTTTTTTTTGTTTTTTTAATATTTTTTGTTAAATAATGGACAACTAAACTATAAATCCTATCACATATAAAATATGACATAGGCCAATATTTCGTGATAGGATAGGGAAAATAAAAATAAAATAAGAGATAAAAAGCAAATTTGTTTTAAAAATTTGCAGGAACAAAACTAAAATCGGTTTGCCAATAGTCCAGCTAATGGCATAATCCTTGGTTATGGGACGCAGTATATTTTTCAATGATTAAAGCTCAGATATGTAGTTATATATAAGCTCGTTTCTTCGAGCAAGCTACAGCGTTCCAGCATCAAGGAATATTCATTAGCTAAGATTGAGAGTGCTACCGTTGACTGAATACAGTTCATCCGCCAGCACCCCTAAGATATCACCTTGGCTAGTGATATCTCACTGCTATTGCCAGTGGTATGTGATATCTCACGTTAACTCATGTGCCAATAACAGGGACTGGAGTACGCGGGGTTGTCACACCCGTGGATCAAAAAATGGAAAAAAAATTAACAAATTAATAAAAACTGATCCCTCCATGCGTATGCATTGTGCCTAAGTTTTGCCTTCTTTGTACGCTCCTTTGTAGTGGCAGATTTTTAGTTTTCTATAAAAATACTACGAGTTCAAGTATGATTTAGTGTATTGACCGGATAGCAGAATTTCAAGCTACAAGAAAACCTTTTCGCGGTTTTAGCTTATTATTGACCTAAGATGGTAGTCCTTAGCTAAACATGGGTTGCAAATTGCACTGATGTTTTCAGTGCAGTGAAAACTCAACTTCCTAATATCTTGATTATAGCAATCTAATAAAAAAAATTGTGCTATCGACGGTTTTAATGATAGCAACTAGCTGATATGTTGACGAGATTTAAATCAAAGAGTAATTGCCTGCCATCATTAATGAACCGAAAACTCCCGAACTGATAGAGAGATTTGAATTCATTTCTAATGATCTTGGCTTAATTATCATTTAATATTTATACGGGTTTATCATAGACCTTGAATCAAGACTAATTATGTTAAATAATCTCGGAAAAAAATTAATTAAATTTTGTTCGAATTTTGTTTAATAGTTTTTATTAATTTTCTTTTCAATTTCCTTAATTCAATTTACATAATTCTCGTTCTTGTTGCTATATTACTGGTGAATATTCTTTCGATGTTTTCCATTTACCATGTTGATAAAGTTTCTACCCATTCTTTTGGAATGTGAAGGCCCTGTTTGATAAGAAATTTTAAAATTTAAAATAAAATAATATGAAAATATTTACTATTTCATTTTACGAAATTCTACTTACAACAGGTTGGAAACCATTTTCATCGGCAAGATAGTCTATACGATAGAGAACACCATCATCACCAAGATATTCATAGAATCCATTCGTTCTTAAGAAACCATTTTCTGCTGTCATTGCTGCAACTTCTTGTGCTTTAATTTGATTTTCTGTTTCGTATGCGTAGTTGTAACCTTCACTATTTGAAACTTTGTCGTTACGTAATACTTTCCATCCTCCTTGTTCTCCTTCATAATTGTATTTACGTTCATATGGATACCATTTGCTTCCAGAATATTGTGTAGTTGGACTTGCTTGGCTGTTGTTATAAAATAAAAATGTTCTAATATAAATGAAAAAAGAAGATTGTTTCTTTTCAACTTACGAAAGAGTTGGTTTATGTACATAAACATGTTGTGCTGATTTAGTTGGTTCTGGAGCTAGAGTTGGTTTTTGTACGTAAACAAGTTGTGTTGGTTTGAGTGGCTCTGGAACTGGAGTTGGTTTTTGTTCGTAAATAACTTGAACTGGTCGCACTGGCTCTGGAGCTTCAGTTGGTCTTTGTTGGTAGACAACATTAATAGGTCTGCTTTGTTCTGGAACTGGTTTTGATTGTTGTTCGTAAATAACTTGAACTGGTCGCACTGGCTCTGGAGCTTCAGTTGGTCTTTGTTGATAGACAAGATTATTTGGTCTACTTGGTTCTGGAGCTGCAGTGGGTTTTTGTTCGTAAATAACTTGAACTGGTCTGACTGATTCTGGAGCTTCAGTTGGTCTTTGTTGGTAGACAAGATTAATTGGTCTGCTTGGTTCTGGAGCAAAAGTTGGTTTTTGCTCGTAAACTCCTTGAACGGGTCTGATGGGCTCTGCAGCTTGAGTTGGCCTTTGTTGATAGATCACATTAACTGGTTTGCTTGGTTCTGGAGCTACAGTTGGTTTTTGCTCATAAGCTCCTTGAACTGGTCTGACTGGTTCTGCAGCTGGAGTTGGTTTTTGTTCGTAAATAACTTGAACTGGTCTGACTTGTTCTGCAACTTGAGTTGGTCTTTGTTGATAGACAAGATTAACTGGTTTGCTTGGTTCTGAAGCAAAAGTTGGTCTTTGCTCGTAAACAACTTGAACTGGTCTGATGGGCTCTACAGCTTGAGTTGGTCTTTGTTGATAGACAACATTAACTGGTCTTATTGGTTGTGGAGCAGGAGCTGGTTTTTGTTCGTAAATAACTTGAACTGGTCTGATTGGTTCTGGAACTTGAGATTGTTTTTGTTCGTAAACAAGTTGAACTGGTCTGCTAGGTTCTGCTGCTTGAGGTGGTCTTTGTTGGTAGACAACATTAATTGGTCTGCTTTGTTCTGGACCTTGTGTAACTGGTCTGTATGTTTCTGGAGCAGCAGTAGGTGGGGCTATTGTTGTTGGTTCAAAAGGTGATTGAGTTGATGGTGCATATGTTGATGGTGAATATGTTACTGGTGCACTTGTTGTTGGTGCCCAAGTTGACGGCGCATATGTTGGTTTATATGTTTGGACATAAGGTGTTGATGGCGATGGACTGGATTTAACATACACCACTTGTGGTTTTGGCTTCTCAACATACAATGGTTGTTGTTGAATATAGTTGAGAAGAACTGGAGCAGCTGTTTTTGGTGCCACGGTTGAAGGAGCTAAAGTTGATGGTGCATATGTTGATGGTACATATGTTGATGGAGCATATGTTGATTTGTATGATTGCACATAAGGTGTAGGTGGTGCTGGAGTGGCCTTTACATACACAACTTGTGGTTTTGGATTTGAAACATATCGTCCACTATTCCCGGTGTATCTGCCAAGGTTACTGGAAACATAACTTCCATCATTGTATCGATTGTTGCTTACAACAATTCGACGTCCAGGTAAAACTGTTGTTTGCGCAGCAACAAACCCAATAAGTGCGAGCAAGAATAACTAAAATAAAAGTAAAAATTAATAGACAAAATTAAAAACTTCTAATTAATTCCAACTTACAAATTTCATGATTATAGATTATGCACTGTTTAATATCAAACTGAAACTTTGATCTGTGTTCTAATCACATTTTGTATTTAGTTTTTATAGAAAATTATTGTTTACAGGTTTTTTGGTGAAAAGACATAAAAAACTCACTTTCTAAAAAGAGCAAAAAATAAATAAGAACAAACATGTTGCTAAGAAGTTGTTCTTTCTTATAATCGGAGTAGAAGTGGAAGATTGAAATAAAAAACAGGATAAAATTGTATAAAAAATAAGCTTTACATAGGTTAACCAGCGTTGAAATTTTAAAGTGATATCGTTGTAGGCAGAAGTAGTTGCCATTACTTTTCAATGTACAGTTTTGGTTTTAAAACAAAAAATGTTGAGGTCTGTAGTTGTGTTTTATTGCAACTACAGTCATTCACTTCTTTAGTATCAGAACCTGTCTTATTTTATATCTTTAATAGTTTTAACAAACCATCATCAGTTGGTACAATTAACTAAATATAGAAGTTAATGTCAAATAGCAATTTCTTAGCAATCTTCTAATTTTATTATCGACTAATGAAACAAGTTTCAATACTCAATGTAGTTTTAAAGTATTTTAAATTGTTAGATATCAGCGTTCATCGGATGACCTTTTTTCCCGAAAAAAAAGAAATAATTCTAGTTTTTCAGTTACGAAATTTATGGAACCTAGGAGACAAAAAGTTAGAACTGGTTTAATTTTGATTTATTTTAGATGCAAGCAAAATAAGGTATCACTGAATCCAGTTTGCCATTTAGTAAGATATTTCAGTGACACTAGTATTAATTACCAGTGATAATCATTGAGAAGAAGTCGTAGGTTCTTTTAAACACTTAACATTTGTGTTTTAGTATCTTAATGGATAATTTATTACTGATCAACAGTGAACGATAACATTTATATAGCAGTGATCTACATTATGAAATTGTCAATTGAGGTTGTTGCTGTGCAAGAAAATTTTTTTAAGTATTGACGCCTGTGAACAGATAAAGCGTGTCGTGTTTCAATTTAAAATATAAATTAAAAAAACCTAATTAAAAAATAAAGTTTGTTTAACTTTTATCTAAATATTAATTGTAAAAATTCATGCTGTAAGCTGTCTTGAGGAATTCTTTTTAAGCTTTGTAGTAGCAGTCTGACGAAGACAAAAACAGTAAACCGACAAATTGTTGCAGATATTTGAAAATAACAAAACTAACAAGGACAAGCATGACAATTAGGTAGAATGTTACTCGTAGAATTGAAGGATATGTGACAGTGTGATATTAGTGCATAATAGCCGGTAATTCATTTTTTAAGTTTTTGAGAAATTTATTAAAGTGACAAACACTACTGTAGTTTATTTATTCATATGTTACTGTATGTATTTTTTATTCAAATTTTGATATTTTTAATTTTAATCAGCGTTGTGTCGCAACCAATAGAAATTATACTTTACATGTAAAGATTTCGTTGAAACTTTGGGAACCTATTAAATAAACTGGTTAAATTAAACCTTGAGAAATAAGTAAAGCCTCAGTAAAGCAATCTAGCTAGAATATCAAGAAAATCATTGATCATGTCTTTTGCGAGGATATTTTCAGTGTGGCTGCTAATAGCTGTGCCATATTTACAAATATGTACTTAGGGCATGGTTAGATTAATCGATTGTTCGATTAATTGATCATTTCGCAAATTGTTCGATTAATCGAACAAAAAAATTATTAATCGATTAATCTAAATTTACGAAAATGTTGAGCATTTACAAATTTATTTAACGAATTTTGTACCGAATTGTGAAAAGGTTTATTGTCTAAAGATGTATTCTCTTTTTCTTACGAATTACTTTTCTAGTTGCTATGAATTAACCACAAAGTACATTAATAACAAAATTTGATCCCAATGCAAAAATCTTTACTTTGCCTTAAGTAATATTTTTATTATTAATCCAAACAGTAAACTATGGTTTGAAGTACATTGAACTCCATTACTTTCCATTCTGAAGGAAACAGCTTGTTTCTTATCATTTTCAGTTAGTACAGTATATTTTTAAACACATAATTTTGTAAGGTCTGAAAATTACAATGACAGAGAGGGAGATACAGATCCTAGGCTAACGCCTAGAGCAACAATTTAACTCTTAGGCAAAAAAGACCTACTTTACGCCCTTAATACATAGATAGCTATTAAATTTTTGTTTATTCTTATGTCATTGTAAAAGTTGAACTTTTAAA